>JAVQKC010024548.1:0-10214 GCA_036025475.1 Philypnodon macrostomus | reverse complement strand
CAACTCCTTAATTTGTAACTTTTCTTACAAAGGTCTTTCAAATAAAGTAAAAAAAAGTGCTTTTCAAATGGTGTTGCTTCAAATTCTTATTTCCATGATTTGTTAATGACATGGGATATGAATAAAGTGTAAAATAAAAAAAAATAAAAAATAAATATATATATATGTTTGTATTACAATTGTTTTTGCTTGAAAGCACAAAATATACAACAGCCCCCCCTTGTGGTGGCACCACCAGCCGCCACTGGATTATCCTATCTTTCTATAAGTTTGTGAGGAGGCGATAACCAGGCCAATAATTGAACTACTGGTCCCTACTACTGGAACCACTGGTTCTGGAGCTCTCCCTGGATGATTTGACCATCACATTCAAGGGGAGGTCCATCTTGAAGCAATATAACCCCAGAAAGTCAAATAAATATGGCTACAGACATGTTTTGAGTGAAAGCAATACGGGGTATATTCTGCAGTGGTCACTTCACACCGGCCATTATTCTGGTGAAACTGGTGCCACCAAGTGTATTGTTCATGACCTCTTGGGCCCATATTCGGGGAATGGGCACCAGGTCTACATGGATAGCTACTACACCTCACCAACCCTTGCTGATGAGTTGGTGCTAAATGGCCATGTGGGACAGTCAGAGCAAATAGGCGGTGGATGCCTGGAGGTCTGAAAAAAGACCAGCTAACTTTGAAAAGACTGACTGCTCTGCATGGACAGCTATAACTGCTTTATGGGTGGAGTAGACAAAACGGGCCAGAGAATGAAAATGTACATTTTCCCACATTGTTCCAAAAAATGGTGTAACTGCATCTAATAATCAGACCCACTACAGGTGCAGTCAATGCGGGGTCGGTCTGTGTGCTGTCCATTGCAAACCTTAGGTTTCCAGCAAAGAGTAAGACTAGGTTCTGTCGAATCGTGATTCATGTAATGACGCCCGGCGGAGACATTCAGAGGTGCCTAAAGTGAATGTCGTTGGTGTGTAACTTTGCCAAATCTATGTCAGACTCTGTAGTATTCTCTGGTCCACTGCCCAATTTGGTCAATGATGAACTGGACAGTTGTTTATAATCATTCAAAAGCTAGATTCTAGATCTAGATTAAACAATGTGGCCTTTATTGATAATTGGCGTGTTTTGGAAAAAGTCCAGTCTCATACGAAGAGACGGCATACATCCCACGTTTGAAGGTGCTGCTCTTATCTATGAATATGACTGATAGGGCTTTTGATCCAAAGTGACGAACCAGAGATGAGACCTGGGCGCAGAGCAGTAGTGTAGTACACTTCTCTGAGTTTGCAACTGAGCTGTCACAAATTTAGGTGAATCAGTTCAGTGTCTGCCCCACACTCATCAATTATTCATAATGTATCTTAAAGGCACAGAGCACTTTCCTTTGGCTTTCTGTCTCTTTTTTCTACACTTTACACGTTTTACATTAACTTATATCTATCATTATATCATTGTTATTCACATGTTGTCCTCTGTCCTAGATGTTAAGGTGATACCTCAGCTGGCCCCCTCCTTGGTGATGTCCTCACTAATGGTGGACCTCTCCTAGACCCCTCTTGACCTCCCAGCTTCAGATGCCTGGCTTGCTGTTAGATGTCCCAGTGGATAGCTGGCCGCCTCTGTGTTTGTGTTCTCATCTGGATCCCCCCCACCCCCAACCAAACCTGCTGCATCTCCTCATTCATCTGGATGCCCCCCTTAACCTGCTGCATCCGTACACACTGAACTCTCTTAGCATAAGGACCTCATCCATCAGTCCTGGACACATCTATAGCCTGTCCGTCCTGGGAGTGGATCCCTCTATCATGTGGTTTTCCCTAAGATTTCACTTTTTCCCATAATTTTTTCCTTAAGTTTTTCCTGACCGCGATGGAGGGTCTAAGGACAGGGGATGTCCTGGGGCAGTCCTTTTGTTTGTGTGTTAATTGATTGTCTATTGACTTTGTTTATTGTTTACATACATCTCTTTCTGTGAAGCCCTCTGGAGCAACTTTGCTGTGATATAAGGTTATACAAATAAAATGTAATTGAAGATTTAATTTAATCTTGTTACTGTGGCAACCGTCAGCTGATAGCAATAGTAGCTTACCAAAAACAACCACATCTCTTGTCTTACATAGACAAATTACTACAGTTTTAATAAAGCCACCTTTTCTATTCTTCTATTAAATGGCAGCTGTTACTTCTATGATCATGTGACCATTGTTTTTAACACATAAAGAGCACATTAATCTGAACATAAACATTGAAACAGTGAAAGAGGAAAGTGAGGATTTAGTTATGCACTCACGTGTGGTTTGTGCACAGCAGCCGTGACATGGGCCATTGTTATGTAATGACTTAAACAGTGAACTATCAAGTGGAATAGAGCCACTACAATCTGGATAGAAATATTATACATTCATGTCCATAGAGACTATAATGTAGTGTTGTTTTACATATGAACGGAGATGGATGTGAGGAAGTTCAGCATATGTTTGGGGGAAAAAACATGCTCACGTGGTTTACTGTGAGATCGAGTCAAAAAAATGTGATTAATCCCATGTTATAGTTGGAAAATTCAATAATGCTTTCTAAAGTGTACTTTTATCAAAAAATGCAGTTTTACCTCAAAGGTCAACCCCTAAACCAGTCATGCAGAAAACACAATCTTTAAAAGTCACTGGCATTAGCCACCTCAAGTGACACGGCTAATACCTTTAATCATTTTATAGAGCGTGTTCCATGTGTTCTTCTAATGGTCACTACCTGACTTTGTGAAACTATGTAAAAAAAAATGTACATACACAAACCAGGAAGTATGAGAGTAACGAGCAGTGTTTTTATACTTAAAGTAATAGAGTGTTATTTTTTTGAATCAAATATTACTCCTTCACCTTATTCCTGATCTATCATGTGATTTGCTAAACAGTTGTGTTCCTTGCACTAAAAATAAAATCCTTAAATAATTTTGAATTATTATTATTGGATTATCTTTGCTCAATAGAAAAAGAAAAAAAATCAGGTAGTGCAGCTTTAAATATAGTCCATCACCTAAGCAAAGATCTTAAGGTGGGAATTAGCTCCATCACTTTGCTTTTTGACCTCAAAAAAATGTAAAATGATTTATATACATTGAAACATGACTTGAATTGGCTCACTGTCACAATTTATCCAACCTACCAACTACCTTGGCCACTCAAATTCTCTGGGGTTAACAATAGGACAGTGGAGGACACAGTGACACCTCTGTGATTCAAGGACATACTCTGAGCTCTGATTGGCTGATTTCTGTGGAACTAGGTCACATGACTGTACCAGGGAAGAAACATGTGTCCACACTGGATGATATTTGTGTCACAATAATCTGTTCTGTTATCATGTGGTCAGTTTTGTAACACTTATAAGATTAGTTTATTTTTTTTAATCCAGTGTCAGTCACTTTCAGTCAGAGAAAATATGCTTTAGAAACACTCAATTTCGGTAAAGATTGTGGCCCCACCCAAAATTGAATTTGGCTAAACTAAACTTCTAACAGCTTTTGCTGAATTTCTGGGTGTGACTATGCTAATATGTTTTTTGGATAAGCTGTGGTCCTATTGATATTCTAGTTTCCCCATCTCATAAAAGGTTGGAAAAGAAATATGACGGTTGAGTTAATGTTGAAAAAAGGTTGACTATAGGTTTAAAATGTTATAAATATGATGATATACGTTATATAAAGGTTAATTTGATGATTAATATGATGATATGTGTTTAATAAGATGAAAATAGTGGTATATTTGTTGAATCTAAGATTATATGGTGAATAGTTTGTCAAAAATGTAAGTGTCATAGAAGACAGCCATTTCCACATGACTTTATATACATCTAGTTTATAGTCTCTGCAAAATGTACAATTGCAGTCCGCCTCCAGATGTCTCCAAAAATACACTCAGCACGTGGATTCATTTATATCTTATATAACTTGTATATAGGTCTTCTCGTCCCTATTCCAACAAGATGTTTGTCCAATTATTAATTATTATTAAGTCTTTGACCCAGATTCCTCTCTCTATACCAGGGATCAACGCCAAAATCCTCAAATCAAAATGGCATGCGTGTGAGAAATGTGACGAGTGGATGACTAGGCGGCCACATCACAAGCATTTTCTAACTCTATCCATGACAGAAGTGTGAATGAATGTGAAGCATGGAGTCAGGAGAGGAGCCAAGTCACAGGGCACTCTGTCCGTCATCAAACATTAACTCACTTAACACCCATAAATACAAAGGAATAAAATGAGGTTTATAGGAATCTATTATTTCAGGATAATTGGAGCACTCTTTACTATTGAGAGAGTTAACGGAGTGGGACCCACAGAACAAGAATCTTGGTTTGAGTCCAGGTTTGTGCTGTGGGTCAGTTACACATACTGTATAAATGAATTAAACAATGAGATATGGACATAATAGCACTTCTGATAGTTAGTGATTAGCAGAGATGGAAAATGTACTCAAGCATTAATTCATATTGCTTAGGTGGTGTATTTTCTTTACCAATGGTCTTCATTAGTTATAAAAGTTATGCAATATATTAATACAGTTTATTTAACTGCTACTTTTTGTACTTGTGGCTACATCGTCCACGTTTTAATAAACCCAGACATGTTTTATTTTTAGGTCTTTACTCCCCTCTGGTGGTGAAGATATTATAATACAAGAGGACTTCTGCCCTACATTTTCACTTGATCATTTACTATTGGTGAGCATCAGTTGGGAAAGAAATATTTTTATTTTAGTGTAGACCTTTCTTTAAGGAGTTCCTTTTGAATGAACATCACAGGCCAACCCAAGGCCTAGTTTATAAATGTAATTTTGGCAAGAAACAATGAAAGGCAGTAATGAGATCTAGCTTTGGTTTTAAGCTCTTTTGGCTAGTGCTAAACAATTTATCGGCTTACTACATTTCATGACAAAATAATGATGTCAAACAAGAGACGTTGGTGTGATGTTTTTATGCATTTTTTTAATTTGACCAAAAACCCTCTTTCCACCTTACACAGCAACTCATATTGTCCATGTCCTCAGTGTCCACTTTTAAATTTTAAAAATAAGGCTTTAAGGACATTTGAAATCGATATTTAACCTTTAGGACTAGATTTTTGTAGATAAACAAACTTCAAAATTGTATGTATGTACGTATGTATGTATGTATGTATGTATGTATGTATGTATGTATGTATGTATGTATGTATGTATGTATTTCTTAAAACTCAAAACAATGCAGCTGAGTAACACGCTCGTGTTCTTCTAAAGCCTCAGTCTAAAGGCTAGACATTATACAAAAACAAGGTAAAGACAGTTTATCCGACTCGGAGGGGCGGAGCTACCAGGACCACGCCGTCTCCTCTCACAAACAGCATTGGGATGTTCCTCTTGGTTGACTGTGGAAGAAACAAACAGCCACTTCTGTCTTAGTACATTATTACTAAGACAACTGTACTAAAAGGTGGGAATACTTTATTTTACTTTGGTTACATTAGCGTTCACTATATTTTCAAAGTTAGTGTTAGCATTTTTGTAAAGACAGTGATAGGTACAGCATCCTTTACTTTAGCATTCTTGCTGCAGTACCTTTGTTAAATGTGGTTTATTAGAATAAACAAAACACTTTCCTTACGCTGAAAAAGAGTTTTCTATATTTTTACACACACACTAGAACTGTCAATCAATCAGAATTTTCCATAGTTAATTCGCAATTAATCAATTTTTTTACATTTGATATTAATTAATTTTAAAGCATATTTAACCGTATCTATTAAAAATTGTACTTTAAAGGCTTGATTATTTTGTTGGCTTGTGAGGACAACAACAGACAACCAGATTCAATATCAGAATGTTATCAAATAACCAGATACAGTATCTTTGTGACAAAAAGCTAGTTAAAGAGTAAAGAGTGCTGCTGTACCTTATAAAGCTCTTCATACGTCTCCTCGTCAATCTCCACTGTGGTCACGGTCTCCTCCACGTCTCCAAGGATCATGTTTAGATGCTGGTCGTAGGCCTGAGACATAAAAATAAGTAAATTAGCCTTATTGATTTGTTATTATCTTAAAAACAAAACACATCATGCAGGTGGTTAATAGTAAAACTGATTGTGGTGTCCAACTATGATTATAGAACATGTCCATATGCATCCCTTATAGTAACACGTTTGAGAGACGACGACATACATGCAGACGTCCTCGGAGCTCCCGGTCATTCCTCATTTTGACGTAGATCCTTTCGTCTAAACTTAGTCGGATCAAATCTAGAGGCTCCTCCACTGTGTTGGGAGTTGGTTGCTGCAGAACAGAGAAAATAATGTTAGACGTAATAAAAGACAATTGTGCTGTGAATGAGAAGCCTATTGTCAACCATTGAGAATTTAAATGTTAAATGAATGTGGTCATAAACCCTTAGTAAAAATAGGAGTTGTTTTCTGGTTTGTTTTGTGCCTCAAGGGACATTTGTGGACTTCAAGACAACAACAGAAAACCTGAACAACACATTCTGTCTAACCAAGAGGATTGAAGCTTTTTAGGGTTTGTGTATTCTTGAGAGTGCAGCTTTTAAAAATATGGTCCAGGCGGGTTAGACCTTAGCATTCAAAACGTCCACTTTTATGGCTTTTGCATTTACAGCACAAGCAATATGTAACGTTTCTACTAATTGTGATGTACGCGTATGACAGATTTACTCAAATATATAGCGCTATATTTTTATAAACTGATCAATGCTAACGTGGATGGATATGAACATTGTTGGGAGCGTACTTAAAATAAATTAGGGAAAATGGACTTGAACAAAATGATTGAAATAAAGCTAACCGGGCTAATAGCACGCACGTTACATTGCCAGGTTGGAGCTTTCTGTACGTTTACTCACAAAGATGCCATAAAACCCACACTCTACGTAGCGTTTAACAAAATACGATCCCCAAATTATTGCTAGCTACTTTAATGTGAATTTAAAAGTGAAGAGCGGTACAAGAACCACCGCTGCACCAACCTGCTCCGTTTCGTCCGCCATGGTGTTTGAGTCTGCGTGCTGCCGACTTACAACCGGAAGCCAGACGTACTTACGTGGGTTGCCAGAAACTAGGAAATCCCTCGATCTTTTTTTGGAGGCAAATTATTACTTCTGGCCCCATGCTAACTGTAAACTACATAATTTATGAATGTCTTCCCAAATACACAAACAATGTAATTGCTATTAATATGCCAATGTATTTGAAGTTAACACAAAAAATTCCAAAACCAGTAATACAAAAATGATCACTTATGGTTGTAATATAGTTGTTTTGTTTTATTTGGCTGAGTTTATTGTGAAAAAGCAGAAACAACGCAAAATCGTAGTACGCAGGCGCATCGGATGAAACACAACCTGGCAACCCATGCCGTGTAAAATGTCAGTACCACTCTCCTCCTTCTGTTTTCCAGAGCTTTCCATTCGTCCACCGGCTGCAATCCTTGCCTTGTGTAAGGTTTTGTAATGGTAAATATAATTTTATTATAACTTTATTGCGTTTGTTATGTATTCTTTTTTACATCGAAGAGGTAATTCGAATAAACAATTGTTCAGTTGTGAGTGAGGTGAGGTTATTATATAGTGGTTGTGAGTTTCAGTTAAAAAACAATACAGCAGATGGCAGTATATGGCTATAAATAGCTATTTGATTTTAGATCGTTCATGTCCCGTAGGCGTTGCGTTACAATATTATACTCATGCTTGATAGCCTCTTGTCTAATCTCAGTGCAGTCCAGTTGTTTGTACTGGCTGTGAAGCAGACAGAGGCAGAGCAGAGCAGGGCATACCCATTCCACTGTGAGCTCACTGTGGTTCTGAGTGGAAGAAACGCCTGCTACATGACACTTTAGTCCAGTGGTTATTACATTAATGAACAAAGACTGGAGTTAGGACAGCTAGTGAGAAGAGAACGTTAAAAATACTATAATGATAATGATGTAGTATGAAGCTGTTGCATACTTTTTATTCCTTCATTTGCATCAGTTCCTTGCATCTTAGTCTGGCCCACAGAGAGGACAGGAACATGAATATGAGAACATAAACTGTGATTTGTAAGTTTGTCTAGAATATCTGGTATAACTTAGGTAGACGTACATGAACTTAACTGATCCACTATGAAAATTGATTGGTCAAAGTTGCTCAGTTGCAGTTTGAACACAAAAAACACTAGAAAAATGTTATAATAATGTCAAACATCAAACACAAGCTTCTCAAGCCTTTTGTAATCTGTGCAGTAGGGCTGACAGCCTTTAGTCGCTGAGTTGACTAATCAGTGAAATCTTAGTCGACCAAAATTAGATTAGTCGAGTAGTTTCATTCACTCTACAGTAAAGCTGGTCTAATTTATTAGTTAGTTTATTAATTAGTTTTTTAAATTTTATTCACGATAACAAATTTTAGGTGAAATAATTTAATCAACTCGTTATATGATTAATCGTTCTGCTGGGCATGACTTTAGTCAACTAACAGTTTCTTTAGCCCTACTGTACAGTTACTGTATATTGAGAGTCCAATGGAGCTGGGAACCTCAGGGTAACTCATGATTCGATATGATACGCTCACGATACTGATAATATCTCAATATAGCGATACTCGATATATTGCACATTAGAACCTATGATGGATCACGGTTTAATAGGAATTAATACAGTATTTAAAGTGTATTTCAATTAATTTATATATTTGTATTAAATATAGTTAATTTAATAATTCGAACGGTGATTACTTCACATTTATCTCACAAGTTGACTTTCTCAAAATAAGAAACAAGCACTGCCAGATTACATTTTTGTGAAATATACAAAATATTATAAATCCCCATATACCTATACAGCACCTACCTACGTATATACAGATGGTACACATTGCTGACTGTTTAGACTATTTAATTTCCTTTAATTTATTAAATGTGTTTGAACTGATAAGCTACAGTAGTTATCCAGTAACAGCATGTGTCGTCAGTAACAAGCCATTCTGTAAATACTACTCTCTCCAAACGCGAACAAACACAAGAGACAATAAAATACTCTTATAACACTTTATAAATATAATATTAATGATCACATTGGTATGTATAAATATTGTTATGCATTTGATCAGAGCACTGGCACCTTACACCTTCCTTCATCCCAGTAACAATGTCTATTTGAAGTGTGTGACATGTGTGACATTAGACCTCCCGCCATATGTAATGACAGCTATATCATTTTGTTCAAACAGCCGTAATTAACCTTGTTTTATGCAAAAAGGAAATACAATCAATTATTACAGACTCTAATAACCTGTTTAAACTAATTGTATCTCACAGTATTTTCTTTACTGTTGTCGCTTACTGCATTGCCTTGGATTGACCAGCAGATGGAGCCAGGAGCAAACAGACAGTGGAGGTCACGGTGAAGGTCACCGGCAGAAGAGAAGGGCTTCATTATGTATTCCTACTTCAATATCTAGGTCACCTTCAGCATCCTCAGCAGCGGTACGTAACAATACTGCCGTCTGAAGCCAGTCTGGATCATGCTCGCTTCACTTCGATCACTTCAATCACTTATTCATTAGAATAATTACTGTGTTATTATTGTATGTCTTTGCATGAATCAATACAGATTACCTGGCCTCCCATGATTGTGTTATTGTTCATTTGGTCAAGTCATGATTTTGAATAATAATTTAATATTCAGCTCTTATATCCATTTTACAATTTAGAAGAGAGCTAAGCTAAGCTATACACTCCTAAACTATATTGTAGATTTAAGGGCTTGTCTATGCATTCACAGAATAACAATATACATGCTAAAATAATAAATTCATTGTTGGGAATTGGATGTAATTATATTTAAGGCCACTGAGGGGCAGTGGTGCAATGTACTAGTCTTGTTTGACACACTTTGCTCTACTGACTCAACTTCATCTGATCTATAAAGACTCAACTGTACCTTACATTGATAATATTTTCATGCAGAATTGATGAATAATGTTAAGTTTTGACCAAATGAGAATGATGAGAAATGAGACATTATTATTAAATCAATATTATCAACAAAGTGTGATCGTTCTTTGGTGAAAATTCATACTGTCTTCTTAAGTTTAACTGTTTTCAAGGTTCTTTTTGTGAGACAGAGAGCTTTTGTTTACCTGCTTTACATGTTTCGACTACTTCCTGTAGTCTTCGT
>JAVQKC010024532.1:0-10376 GCA_036025475.1 Philypnodon macrostomus | reverse complement strand
GCTTCCCTGCTTATGCGTGACCCTCCTCCACCCCATCACCACCTGAACCACTCAGGTGCATCATCCCTTCTGCCTCATCTGGGTGCTCCCGCTTCATCTACTCATCTGGTCATCTCAAGGCACCGCCAGTGTCTAGTGGGCGTTCAGCATATATCTCTAAGCACATGTCTTTCCACCCGGGCCTAAACGCCAAATGTGTATTTTACCACACTCAATAAATCATCTCTGTTTCTGTGAGTCTCTCTAGGTTGAATTGTGAATTAAACAATCACACATCAGCGTTTAAGGTAGAAACAACATTAGAACATGGTTAAAGTGCATGATATAGGAGCATGTCCCTGTGGGGCTACCTTAGGTGCGAGATGGCACTTCCCGTCTTTAATTCTAACCATTCATAGTGAAGACAGTACATTGTACCACTTTTATGTAATAATGATATTTGCTAGGTTGGTTTTTGTTAATTGAAACATTCAGGTTGCCTGTTAAAAATCTATTTAAAAAATTCTACATTTGTGCATTAAAAAGTTGTGTAGAAAAGGTATAGTTCAGAACCAGATAAAAAATAAATCTTTGCATCAGTCTGTCCATCCAAAACTAGAACTGGAAGCCATTTTGTTTGTTTCTTTCTTTTCTTTTACTTCTACAGCTGCCCAGAAAGGACAAACTGCTCAAATAAAAACACATTTCCTGCTCAGCTTTCATTTTTTAGCATAAAGAAAAGGTTTGCTAATATATAATGTCATGTCCTTGCAGGGCTGCCGTAGCTTGAATATTATAACGACTGAGGTATGAGTGGGGAGTGTCTGGTCACTGGGGGCAGGTTTAATAAATGACATATTGTATTACACTGTGGTCCATGTTGTTCTTCTATAAAGTATCTCAATCCTCTGTCGGCAAAGTTGGAGGGTCCTTTGGGCAACTTGGTGGAGTGGATCTGTGGATCAGTCAAGTAGGTAAGTCCTTTACCATTGGCTGTGACCCAACCTGTGGCAAAAGAGTGAAAATGTGTTAGCGGTATAATGTGAAAGCAGGAATATATTTGTTTTATAATTTAAAAAATAAACAGCTCAATATAAAACAGCAAGCAGACATTTATTTAGTTCATACATAAATATTGATGAAACATTAAATATTAGGAACTAAAAAAATGTGTAAAAGATCAAAAATAATGCAGAAGTTCAACCAGGAAGACTGTGATTTAATCTCCTGCCACTCCCTGTCCTGTGCCTCAGCTACGTCATCTCAGCCAATCACATTCTACTTCCTCATCCACTGAGCCAATCACTGCTCAGCTGCCTATATTTAAACTGACAACGTTGTAATTTTTCTTCCTGTTGATGGGGGACAGTATTGCCGTTACCTATAGCAACTAACATTCTACCACATTCACTCAGAACTAGCTTCTCATAAAATCTAGATATAATGGCTTTTAAAAAAACTTTATCAGTGGAAGAGGCATTCAAAATGCTTTATAATATAGTTGATGCTGATTTTGCCTGTGACAGAGAAACTGATGATGACTCATGGCCGGGCTTTTGATAAACTTATACTTTTAGACTTTGACTGCCTCGGGAATTCCAGTAGTATTAGAATTCTGGGAGTCCAAGTGCTATATTCAACTGGCATTCAAGTTTATTCAGCTTGATGGAAAGTATACATAAAGATGATCATATGGTAAAAATACTCACTTGCCTAATAATTGTGCAGATGGTTTTAAATACTGCCTGTCAAAAGGTGATGAGTCCACACACATACCTTGTAGGTCCACCACCACCTCTTGTCCGCCGGAGAGCAGGTAGGTGAAATGTCCAAAAGCAATTCCATATTCTGTGGCCCGGAAGCGCTTCTCCTTTTTCACAGTGTTGTTGGTGAGCTTCACAAAGTCCCCCAGCATGAAGGGCTCGACTGTGACACAACCCACAATCTCACTTCCTTCCAGGATCTGTTCATAAAGACAAAAAGAACAAAATTACTCACAGCGAATCTGGCTATGACATACACTAGTCACAAAAGGTTAATTTGACTTTTCACTGAAATTACAGATGGTTCAACTGGTTCTACTTAAATACCCTAACAATACATACATTTTATATAGTGCACAAATTAACAGTTGAGATGTTAATGGAGGTTGAATGCGTGTTTGAAGAGGTAAGTTTTAACTGTTTGTAGTGAGTCTGAGGAAGGATGTCCCACAAGTTACGGTGCATAGATTTGGTAATGGGAGTGAGGAAATTGAAGTCTGAGGATCGAAGGCGGCGGGAGGGGGTTATGCTGCAGAAGGTCAGTGACGTTATAGAGTCTAGTCCTGGAATATCTGGAGATCTAGTGTAGTTGTAAATGTCCATTGGGCCACAAAGTCAAAGGATCACTTGAAATTATTCTGTTTTATATTTACACTTTGATAATGGATGCAGTCAAATTTGCCCTATTTTTGGATTTTTTAATTCAAGTGTGAAACCTACAACTTGTTGAGTACAAATTAACTTCCCCTTAAGGATGAATAAAGTTGAACTAAGTATTCTCACTTCCTCTGCTCAATTGTAAATTTAGGTCTCACCAGCAGTGCCTCTGAGGGGATAAAAAAGATCTGTGCCATGACATCTCGGTCATAGAGACTCTTATTAAACTCTGTTACATAGTGCTGTGCTGTCATCTGCCTCTCCACATCCTTTAGATGGAACTGGATCTCCCTTGGCTTCAGGTAGTCCTTTCCCACGTAGCTAAGAACAGAATAAGGAACTGAAATCAGTTCAAAAGTGTACAGGCTATGAGTGAATTTAGGATCTATGCAGTCACCTGCTCAGCCGCTCCTCCTGGTGTAAAAACTGTACCCATAATGCTGTTCTCTGTTTGCCCTGCAGACCCATTGACTCTCCGATGTAAACACATGTTTCTCTAGCTGTCCACAGTCCAGTGGCTTTGGAGAACTTCAAATGGAGAGCAGCTGTGAATTGTGTCAGTAAAAAAAAACATTCAAATCTATTGGTGATCCTACATTATAATTTTCTATACACATATTATTATGGGCTGTGGCAATACCTGTGATACCCATTTTGTTGGGACTATTTTCAATTTGCAATATACATCTATACATGCATGTCTTTGGATACTGGGAACAGTTGTACTCTGGAGCTTTTCCTGAGGTTTGGCCTTAAATATGCTACCACACCACTCAAGAACTCTATTACTACATACACTACCACACCAATCAAGAACTCTAGTACTACTATTGGTCAAACCCATTTACACTGATTTGATGTTAAGGGCTGTAGCGGCCAAGGAAGGGACTTAGACGAAATTGTTATTACATATGAAATACTTTACATCATAGAACAGGGCCAGATTTCAGTCAATGATCTAAATTTAAAAAAAAAATAAGAATCCAAAACAGAACTTACAGTATGCAGTTTGGTGTTCCTTGAGTTGGAACTTTGCCTCCTCTTTGTTAAGCTTATTGAGGAGACACTGGTGACATACTCCTGCCAGAAGAGCTTTGTAATCCTCTTCGGTCAAAATATACAGCCCCTCAAAATCTGTGAAACTCCCATTCAAACAGTTGTGACATAGAGCATTCTTCTTTTCCTCATGGCAAGCTTTATCATTTTGGTGTACAACCCTATCTTGTCCCACCATTTCAAAAGAACTCTCTGGTGAAGTCGCAGTAGCTGTGCATTGGTTAGCTTGAATCGGATTTGGTTTAGAGCTAGCTATGGCATTTCTGTTGTCCATATTAGGGTTCCCTTGATTGTTACTGGCATGTGAGGATTCCGGGGTTTCTGAATCAAGTGTTTCTAAATGGAACACACTTTCGCTAGACTCCGAAGACTTGCTTCCAACTTTAACTAATTTTGTCCTGTTTGTTGTAAAGTTTAGATTGGCAGAAAGCTTCTCCCAAGACGAATTGGAACCGTAACTGTCGCTTAAGGACTGCAATGCGTTGGAATTTTCACCTTCACTCTCCGTATCAAGTGTCTCTAAGGCGGCATGGAACAATTGGAAATTCAAGGAATGAGGACCTCTGGAAGATTCTGCAATTCCATTGGATTTTTCCATACCGTCGTTGTCATCTATTTCAGTTGTTGGCAAAGTCTGGTTTCTAGCAAGATTTCCTGAGCTAGACCTAAGAGAGTTGCTTAAGGAGAATTTTTGCCAAGAGGAACCAAGACTATTGCTTGAAGACTGACTTAGGGACAGGATTGGTTTAGGATTTTTATCTTCATTCTCTGTATCAAGTGTCTCTAAGGCACCTTGGAGCATTTGGAAGTTCCAGGACTGAGGACTTGCATCGGATGTTGTTTTAGATGCTGCAATTCTGTTTTTTGATTTTTCCATATCATTATCACCATCAGTTTCAGCTGTTTGCAAATCTTGGATTCTAGCTAGACTTCCTGAGCTAGACCTAAGAGAGTTGCTTAAAGATAATTTTTGCCAAGATGAACCAAGACTATTGCTTGAAGATCCATTTAGCTCTTGTTTAGCTTCAGTGCTACATTCCGTATTTAGGGTCCCTATTGTCGTCCCTATCGCTGTAATACAAAATTTAGCTCCTTCTTCCTTAGCAATTTTGCAGCTTCCGGCCGTCTCACATAGCGTTGCGTGGAACTTGTTGAACTTTTGCATCATCTTTGAAAACTTTTCTAGAGTAAAATCAACAGGCGTTTCTTTGATATTCTTGTAGCTATCTGGTATGAAAGACTTTATATCAGAATTTGTAAATGGCTGAACATGCAGCAAAACTTTAACTTTGCCAATGAGGCGCATAATTTCGATACACAAGTCATCTTTGTCTTGGTTACCAGCATTGCAGTAGCTGTAGAAAAGTCCAATGGCTTCCTGGCAGCCTTGTGTTGCTTGATCAACGATAGTCAGATCAGTGCCGAGCCATTTGTGAGTGACAGTAAGGGAATAGGCCGCTTTGAGGAAAGTGTGTAGCTCTTGGATACTAGTGACCGCTTCACCCTCTGATTTGGTGAGTAGGCCGATTTCGAAAGCCTCTCGAGCCTGGAGGAGGTAGGAGCGGTGCAGGGAAGATGGGCAGTAGATGGAGAAGCTGTAGGAAAGCAGGGATGTTCCTTGAGACACCTGGTAAACAACAAATATTTGAAGATTGAATGTACTAAAGTGATGCAAATATAAGCTAAGAAACAGTTCACAACATGTTCTTTTGTCATTCAATTGTGGCGGATTCATTCTAATTTAGGGATTGTACAGTTAGCGTAATTACTCCACCTACTGAGCTACAAAGCTCTTTGTTGTATTATTGGCCCCTTATGTCTACAAATAGTCCTTTAAGGTGGATAATGTAAAAATGTCCTCTAGCAAGACACTTAAACGTCAAACAACTTTATTTATCCCAAATAGGGAAATTCAGATCACAGCTCTCACTTAACACACATTGCTTATGTACGAATATGGTGGTATGATTGGTGTTTTTGGTAGTTGGGGCAGAATGGGCAGATGTGGCTATAGAAGTAGTTTACCACCACCAGCGTGTGACAGTGGAGTGAATTATTCTTTCAACTGTAATAATAATAATAATAATAATAATAATAATAATAATAATAATAATGCATTAGTCTTATATAGCTCTTTTCTTTTTTCTTCACTCAACCACAATTTCATACATTATTCATTCACACCTTGGTCATACTCGGTGGCTGAGGCGTGGCTGCCATTCTGCGCCCCCTCCTGACCACCACAGTTACACAAACACATACATAGGCAATGTAGGTTAAGTGTCTTGCCCAAGGACACAACAACAGTATGCGCTCGGGCGGAAATACGAACCGGCAACCCTCTGTAAAGCGTGTCCTGAAAAGCACTATTAATGTTCCCCAAGGAAAGGAGGCTGCTAGTGTGTTTTGTGTGTGTTCTCTTCAAAAAAAATCAGGAACTATGCTCAGCCTAGTTGCCCAGTTCCCAGACCACACGTTGTTGGAGAAGGCACAATACAAGGTAAATGCAAAGTAAATACGGTCACTGTTTGCAATGACCTTGTTTATTGTTTACATACATCTCTTTTTTTGAAGCCATCTGAGGCAACTTTGTTGTGATATAGGGCTATAAAATTGAATTGAATACCACTGTTAGTGGTTTGTCCCATGACGTGACAGTGTAGTTTTTGCTCTTAGGTGAAAAAAAAAATAATTGCTATAAATCATGGTCAAATATTCTTCTGGAAGTGCCTCTCCTTTTGTTTAGATGGTTCTCCTTGACTTTAACCAGGTCTGGGCCCTATATCTTTATCACTTCAATATACAGCCTGTGCCTGTATCCCAATGTCTAGTTTGATCAGTAGCGTATAAAGTTTTGTGCAAATTTGAAACTGAGGGATAAAACATACCACGTTTGTGAGCACATAGAGTGAAGTGTACTGGCTGTACACCACTGCCATCTTTGCTGCTTGGGATGCAGACAAGAGTCGATGACTGGTCTCTCCAAGTACAGACTGCATGAAGAAAAAAGTGGACCATATCTGAGCAATAGTCTACATAACTATAATACTGTATGTATGATCTCATGAAGTCTTTTCCATACCAGGTCTATGTCTGGATTAGCTCTAAAAGCACAGAAGTCCTCATCGTTCACTGACACTAGAATGTTGGCGAGTAAACCTAGAGATGTCCCTATACCCTGCAGAAACAAATGCACTAGTTTCAATTTTAGAAAAGAATATCTTGTATATACAAAAAATGAGGTGTGTGGTGACCTTTTTATCAGGTTGAGGAAGAGCATAGTATCCAACTAGAGAAGCCCATATCAACTCTGCAGCCTCCAGCCACAAACCTGAGATTATAGGAAGAATTCATTGAACATTGAATTATTCATGTTTTTGTTTTGTATATAAATTCAAATCTTACCTAGTTTTTGCAGAATCATCCCTCTCACCTGAACACTGACAGACTGCACCAGTGCTCTGTCACTGTCGCACCGATAAACCCAACAACCTGTGGATTACATTACAACATTCATCTACTTTAGCAATTAGCAATTATTACATATTTACAACATGTTTTCCACCTTGGTAGCAAAATCAACATTCAGAATTGATTGGACAACCATACCCTTATATTCATTCATTACTAGGGCCCATTTAGAGTGGTCAATTCTCCAACATGCATGTCTTTACACTGGAGAACCCACAGTAACACAATAAGGACATGCAGACTCCAGAGAGATAAACCAGATACCACAATAGTGAGTAGATGAACTGCACTGGTCTAGTCAAATGGACCTTCATACCTGTTGTGCCACTGTTGTTAATAAGACTACTAAGAATGTATTCAGCCTTTTGCAGCTTCCCTACAAAAACATATGCATGAATTATTTGCAATATTCCTCCATGTTTTTACAATCTCTTTATTGAATTCTACCCATTACCAGAGTTGAGGTAGACCCTTGCCTGGCGTATGACCAGCTGGGGGGCCACAGGGGCCTCGGGGGACAGTCTGTGGAGCAGTTTGGTGATCTTTAGAAGACGTCTGGATTCATCAGTCCAGTACAGGAACCGGTCCACTAAGAAGACCACTGCCAGGGCACAGGAGCACTCTTGAGCCAAAATGGAGGATTTCAGGAAGGCCTGGATACAGAAAAAGTTGCTAGTAATGTTAGCAAATTTATGTATGTGCAAAATTATGCATTTAACTGCTAGGTCAAGACAGATGCAAGAACATTGTGTCCACATCGTGTTTTACCTAAAAACTTAAGTTAATAAAAAAAAGTACTATTTCTATTTAGAAACCGGAGGGTCAGTGGTTCGAGTCCCCGGCCGAGCACACACTGTCAGGCCTTCCCGTGGACCCACCACCCGCGGGAGGTACCATAAAGGGCTGGTGCAATGTGGATCTGGCAGTGGTCAAAGGCGGGAGTTCCCTGCTTAGACTGCTGCCTCCGCGACCCAGTTTCTATTTAATTATGTTGATCAAATATGCATTTCACATGCCATATCTTTCTTGCCCAATACAATAAAGTACAACACAGGGCAGATAAACTAGGGCTTTATTTTTCTACTAGGTCAAATTGAGAAAGGCCAAAATTAGGACATAATTAAGGAAATCAATAAGTCAAATTTCACAAACATTCTACAATTATTATATCCATCCATTTTGGGCCACATGAAAAGAGACCTATCTTTGCTACTTTGGGTGTGAGGCAGGGTACTATCACCCTATAGAAGCCAGTGCACATTACCAGTAGCTGTTGCAGGTGTTTCTTGATCAGCTCACTCAGGTTGGTCTTGTCCTGGGTCTCCACTGTCTCTTTATACTGCCATCTCTCTGGAACAAACGGCCACTGCATCTGTTCAGCCTGCTGCAGCAGAGAGGACAGCTCCACACACAGGCCAGCTGCAACAAGATATGTTTTATTCCTCATATTAGAATATTTTATATATACTGTCATACCGGTGAATAAAGGATTGATGGGTTTTATAATACAAATTCCATTTTACACACAGCAGAGGTGGGCGATATGGTAAACACAAAATATCATGATTTCACCATTTAGCCAAGATCACTATTTTGATTTGATCACAATTTTAGTTGGCTTTATTTTTTTCATCTTACACAGAAGAATATCAGTGTCTTCATAAAAAACTACAAATTCAGTGTACATCCAATCTAATGTTCATCATAATACTTTTTTCCTCTGTTATTATTATGAACACTGGCATTGTTGCAGTAAAAATGAATGTAAAAGGTTTTTGAAACAATGGCTGTTCCAAAAAGGTGGCCTTGTTCACATGTTCCAGAAATAATTTTGCCAAAGTCAGCTTTAAATAAAAAAAAGTCACAAAGTTCAGAAATTGGCAGAGGTCAACAAAGCCATTTGTGTTACATCATGATTAAAGGTGTATTGTGTAGGTTTTCTCAAATAATAATCGAGTAGTCGAGTTTTACTTGATCCCCTCCCCTGGCCTATACAGCAATATCAAATCAAACTTTGTGAGGTACCACGCTGACCAATAGTAGTTGAGTTTTACTTTAGTCCCTTCACTGGCCTCTACAGACTTTACATCATAGAACACGGTCAGAGAGTCAATTTGAAGCATTTTTCTTTTCTTTTTAATTATTATTAATTTAGAAACATACAGACTACACCTCTGAGCAACATAAATATTTGTATATCAATAGTCAGAATATTTGAAATAAATCACCTCGTGACATATCCATTTCTGGTTATTTTTTTTTCTGTTCTGTAACCCGACAGTGTAACCATGTCAAAAATGTGTAGACAGCTCCCTCTAGTGTCTCACCTCTGCGGCTGTAGTATGCCTCCAGTTGTTCATTTGGGATTTGTTGCTGTTGTATCCGATTCTCCACTGCCTCCTCACACTCCTGCAGCAGCGCCCCCACCTCCTGACTGCCCATACTGCCCCTCCTCCTATCCACTCAACAGCGGGAATCCCCAGTAAGACAAAATACTTAGCCTATAAGAAAGTGTTGCAACATCACACCACTAACAGTTGAATTTGAAAATGGACTAAAATAGGATCTAAATTTTACAAAGCAAGACACATTTTCCCCACTTCACGAAAAAACACTCCTGGTTTACCCCTAGTTTAGTCTCAGTTTAGATCTGATTAGTCCTGATAGTCCAGCTGAGAGGTGTAGGTAAGAACGACTGGACTGGTACTCAAGTTTAAAGAAAAAAAGTCAACTAAAAATTGCTCAAAAGTAAAAAAAAAATAATAATAATAATAATAAAAAAAAGTAAAGGCCTACTTCATAGTCCCATTTTATAGTCCGTGTACGTTTGACAATGAAAGTAGATTGAAAAGTAACGCTGAGCTGCTTTCGGTTTGGACTCTTCCTGGTGGGCGGTGCCATTATGGTGCGTTCAGGGGTCATCTGAAAAGTTCCCTGCAACATATAGATACCTCAGATGCACGCAAATGTAATTATATCGGGGAAACGACTACCCGATTATACGTGTGAATGCGATAACTCAAAAACGCAGCATTTCATAAAGACACCAAACTGTCTTGATTTTGGTACTTCTACAATGAATATTAATTAATTAATCACTGCCCAAAACTGTGAACACAATAACTCCAAAAGTCTTTGTCGGATCATTTTCAACTTTTCTAGACAGTTACATATCATGAAGCCGCTAACTGGAGTGAGATTGGTACTTGTAAATTGAGCCAATAATACTACTGAACATAAACAAAATTGCATGCATTTTGGCACAGTGATCCGGGCTAGTGTATATTTATTGAACACACTTATTTTAGCAGATAGCAATGAAATACAGTGATTCTCCACAGTGTACCCAACATAAAATATTATTATGACCCCACCCTACAACAAACAGGAAGTCAGCCATTCTGAATTGAATTTGGGAGGTCAGGTATATTTGACAGCCTCTAACTTGCA
>JAVQKC010024516.1:0-13921 GCA_036025475.1 Philypnodon macrostomus | reverse complement strand
GTAGTAGTAGTAGTAGTAGTAGTAGTAGTAGTAGTAGTAGTAGTAGTAGTAGTAGTAGTAGTAGTAGTAGTAGTAGTAGTAGTAGCAGCAGCAGCAGCAGCCAAGAGGCTGAAGTGTAGATGTTTTGCTCTTGTTCTTGTTGATTCGTTGTTTTGATTGGCTATAACAAATACTTACCCAAATAATACACATACAATTAAATATATACATATACTACTCAAAGTCCCACCTTTTTGCAAATGCTTTTAACTTAAGCCCTTGGAAAACATGGATACTAAAGGTCAGCTCACTGCCCAGTCTTGAACACTGCCACAATAGCATCCTGGACGTCTTTGAGAAACAATCCATATTTCTGTTGCCGTAACTTGGACCAAATGCCACCATATTACAATAGAATTCTTCACAATGTTATCCTGTTATGTCACACAGCAGCCAGCTCAACAGAGTGATTATCACTGTGTAACATTTGCTTTCACTCTTCAAACATCCTAACCACTTTATATCAAATATGGCATATACTTTCCTTAAAATGCCCTTCAACTAGTGTCCTGGTTTTGTGTCATGTTCCCAGTGGGCTGTGTAGAGCATCTGCAGTGAATCAGGCCCCTCTCTCCCCCCTCTTCCTCTCAGTGCATTTTTCTGTTATTATGAACAACTTTAAACTGGCCAAAAACTTCCTTTCACACACAGAAACGCTGGCTAAAGCTCACGGTCAAACACAGGTGCTTGTCTTCAGCCTGTCACCTACACATATATGTTGAATGAAATATATGTGAAATGCAGGCGTCTGGTTATTTTTCCATGGAATTTAAATTCCCATATCACCATCAATGTTAAATAAAAAATGCACTATTGGAAGACGTGTAAGGCATGTCCTTGGTTTGTCTTTGTTGAGGCCAAATGCACAGGTGGGGAGTTATATTTCGTCTGTCCTGTTAAATGGTTAATTGAATGAAGTCATTAAAAACAGATGTCTTTGGGTTGACTGCTGTACAAAACAATGCGTGTAGGTTATATGATTAGCTTCACTGTATTCAATCCCTGCATGCATTTTTGGCTTATTCACAGGTTGCAAGTGACTCAAACTTATGTCAGCAGCTTTGGGCCTAAGGTGGGAGTACATTCTGGACAATGGTAGTCGCAGGGCTGAGACATACACTGGCAAACATCTCATCTTCATTCACCTTCATTATGGGCAGTGTAAAGTCAACCTTTTATCTCACACATGAAGGACTGAGCTATCCGCCGACTTGATAAACATGTTTTTAATGGGAACTGCTCCCGGAGGAAACCTATGCAGACATGGGGAGAACATGCAAACTCCACAGAGAAAGCCCCAAACCAGTCTTGGAACCAAACCTGCGGTACCTTTTACGGCATGGTAACAGTGCCGACCATTGCGCCTCTGTGCTGCCTAGTAGTAAGAGGATATCTGGATACCTAAATTAAGAGTGACCAGATCGTAACAGATCAAATGTGGGACATTAAGTGTGTTTGAGTTGGACAAAGTGAGACAATGTGGGACAGTATCGTCAGCTTCAGAATTAGCTTGTATACTGCCTAAATCGAATGTTGGACGCTGGTTTTGGGCTGAAAATGCTGTTGAATCCAATGCAAATCAATCTGATCAGCCTAACCTAAATACATTGCATGGAATTACAAATGCAGTCACGCAGAAACAACTTGATAATTAACCATAATTATTATATTATTACCCTTGTATTACCATTAGTAAAGTGTAACTAAGTCTTCCTTTAAAAGCAACACAGCTCATTTGTATAATTGAACAGCGATGTGCAGCTGAGGAAAGGAGGAAGTGTCCGGAGCATGTGAAGGGAGCAGCGTCCCTGGAGTCCTCGCAGAGATCGCTTGGGAAAAAGACCCAGAGGTCCAACTGAGGTCTGACCAGCAGCCAAGAAAAGCACCACCAAAATAACCCCGGATAGAAAAAACGAACTATAACAAAACAAAGAGATTTTCAACCTGAAATTCAAAGATGAGCGGAGGGCGTGAGAGGAGAGAGGGAGTTACAAAGATGCTGCAGAATGTGTGTTGTATCTTTGCAACTTTCACATGCACGCTCAAACATTAGTGATTAGAACCATATGCTGACAGACAGTGGGAGAATGAGAAACCGTGAATTGTTTAAGTTTGTTTTCTCTTGTTTTTTGTTGCAGAGACATGACGAGTGGGCGAGAAGGTCCTGGTTTGAGATGAGGGTCGGTCATGGGAAACTCCAGCAGTGGTGTGTGGACAGGGGCATTAGTAACATGAGGAATAGTAGAGAGAGTGGGGGACTTCCACTGAAAACATACTGGGAGTTAGTACAGAAGTCATTAACATATATCGTGTAGAGCAATCTTTACACTATAGGCCATGTGTGACTTTACTTAACATCTATAGAAAACTGATTGCTGTGACAATTCCTTAGTGCCTTAGGTGGGGTCAAAACCCTGGATAACACCTGAACATAGATACAATGACAGACAACCAATCGCATTCATTCACAATGTGCAATTTTTTCAGATATACTGTAGGTCCCTGGGCACTGCACTGGTTGCCCCCACAACATTGGAAGAATGGGTCAAATGCAGAGAACACATTACTTATGTATCATACCCTCCTAATCTAGGTAGTTTTCACCCCATAAACAGACACGCTGCCTATTTGTGCCTGTTTGTAAGCAGTCTAGCAATCCAGACTTATAATATTACTCAAGTAAGAGCAACGACTTGAACACCATGACACACTTTGCTGTAATATATAACTTTATAAAAACACATCTGCCCATAACTTGACTCTCCTTTCACCCATTTCACTGTGAACATTGTGAAAACACAGAACACAATAGGGCCCCCTGTTCCATGTATTCCCAGTTGTACATTACATTAGATTGTGGAAGCTTTTAAAGGGTTTATTTATCCAGGTTAGTCCCACTGGGATTAAGGCTCTCATTTACAACAGAGACCTGGTCAAGTCTATATAACTACATTTACCTCCACATTCAATTCAAGGAAACAAAGGCACCATACAACAACCAGATCTAGCTTTTCAGAATGTAAAGGGGTTATCAAGCTGTGGTACAGGTACTTTTGTAGTTCAAGACTTGATTTAGTCTGTTTTAGTCTGTATAAGGGCTTTGATTTTAGTGTGTGTACTACTGTTTAAAGGTGTAGTCTGTAAGTTTCCTAATATAAAATTGACTAGGCTATCTGAGCCACGTCTATGATGTAAATTCGTTTGTATGTAGTCTGTAGAGGCAGGGGGAGGGAATAAAGTAAAACTCAACTACTATTGGACAAATTGGTAACCCACAAAGTCTGATCTGATGTTGCTGTAGAGGAAAGGGGAGGGACTAAAGTAAAATAATAATTATGACTGATTACCTATTTTACACCATAGAACAGGGTCAGATAAAGAAGTCCGTGTTTTTTCACAATTAATTTAGACCTGGTTTAGATCTGGTTAAGATTTGGTTTAGAGTTTTTTCTGATTTGCAAATGTAACTGGGGCACATGAGTAAACCAGATCTCAACCGGGACTAAATCAGGTCTGAACCAGGACTAAATCAGGTCTGAACCAGGACTAAATCAGGTCTGAACCAGGACTAAATCAGGTCTGAACCAGGACTAGATCAGGTCTGAACCAGGACTAAATCAGGTCTGAACCAGGACTAAATCAAGTCTGAACCAGGACTAAATCAAGTCTGAACCAGGATTATATCAGGTCTGAACCAGGACTAAATCAGGTCTGAACCAGGACTAAATCAGGTCTGAACCAGGACTAATTCAGGTCTGAACCAGGACTAAATCAGGTCTGAACCAGGACTAATTCAGGTCTGAACCAGGACTACACAAGGTCTAGACCAGGACAAAAACTGTCTGAACAGGGACCGAAACTAAAACAGGTAAAAAAACAATTACTAAATGAGGTCTAAATTGGGTCCAAACATGGATCAACTTCAGACTTGTTTAGTCCTGATTTAAACCCACTTTAGTCCACAGTTTGTCACCTGGATTAGATCTGGTTAAGACTTGGTTTAGACAGTTTACGCCTTACTGATTTTAGACCATATTTAGTTCTAGTTTTATATCTGTAATGATGCAGAGTTTGGGAGATGTAACAGCCACTCCACTGCATGTTCTGGACCTGGGAACATAGGAACAAATAATAGCAACATACAATTGAGCAGCATTAAGTGAAAGTGTGGGAACATAGTTACATTTAATAAGTGTCTAATCCAAAGAGAATCTGGAATGTAAACGCCATGTACAGCTATGATTGTATAGTTCAGTCATAATTACAATCTACAAGCTTTTACTCTGTATATAGGCCAAATAAAACAGTTAGAATGTTTGAAAAATATGAGCTATAGGTCAGTTTTTCGTTTCACACCAAGTATCCAAATAGGCTTGACATTAACTTTTTGGCTCACTGGCCAAAGTGACTAGTATTATTTAGTTTATTTGTCATATGCAGGTTCAACACAAGGTCAACAATGCAATGAAATGCTTTGGATCAGAAGAACCGTTTGACTCACTAAGATAGTCAAGAAGTACTAGTAGCATGCAATAATAGTACATGGTAAAAAAGTGTTTGCAAAAAGAAATAAGTAAACAATATAATAAACATATAATAAAAAATAAGTACAATAAAAACACAAGGTGCAGGTAGGCAAACAATACAATAAAATATGATATAAAATATACTGTATATAGCCAATCATCTTTATTTCTAAACTCCTACACTTTCTGCCTTCATTTCTTGCTCCCTCATCAGTCTCTTGGTTAAACTGCTCATTTGTTTGGGTGCTGTGAAATGAATGGCTCAAAGGTGACCCAATTTCTCTGTTGATTTCTCCAAATTAATATCAGTGCTTTGAATTTTAAATGGGAATCGTGGTTAAAATTGGAAAGCCGCTGATCCGGTAAAATGGATGATACTAATTTAGATTTAGTTGTTTATACCACGGATATATAGCAGAACAGTTAGTGCTTCCGAATTCTCAGGAGGTTGTGGATTCCATCCTTGGGCTGTCCGACACAATCTCCTGAGTGGCGTATATACGTCCACCCCATGATACTGTTGGTTCTCTCCACATAGCTCTACTTTCCACCATCCACAGGCATGCTTGTGACAGGAGAATTGCTGTCTTTATATTGTTATTTGGTGTACCTCAGCTAAATACTGTGAAAATTTTGCATCTGAGTACCAGAGTGCAGTTTTTCTTTGGTGTAACTTGGAGACGCACCAGAAACCCATAGACCAGCTAATGTGGCCAGGTAGGACATTAGCCAAACAACAAATGAGGCACACTCCAGACTATTTATTGTGGGCTCCTTTCCTCGTTGGACGACTGACTGCTGTATTAATTATTTCCAACGGGCCGTGTGATAGGCCCCACTATATTATCTTTCCACTCTGTTTAAAGCATTGAAGCGTTTTGTAAAGCATGGCAGATAATGCACTTCCACTCATTCCGGCTCAATGTGCAGTGTGCATGAACAAGCATAATCCTATTCTTCTGATGCAGGACTGTCATTTCGAAGTGCAGCCATAGATGGAGGGTCCCATTTGATGAAGTGCTTGTATGCAAATGCATGGAAATACGTTTTGTAAATGAGTGCATATTTGTTCATGTCAATTTATAGAACTGCCGACTAAGCCAAATGAAGCTGGGTGGCTAAATGAAGATGAATGAGGAAGTTCAACCAGGAAGACTGTCTCCTGCCACTCCATGTCCTGTTCTGTCGTTTCAGCCAATCACATTCTACTTCCTCATCCACTGAGCCAATCACTGCTCAGCTGCCAATATTTAAACTGCCTGTCTCCCATTCATCAGCTGTTTTTCAGATTCGAGCAGCCTTCCTCTACCCCATCACATCCTCAGCAGCAGAGCTCACTCTCCACAGCTCAGAAGAACCATTTCTCAAGCTTTCCTACCTCTGCCTCCACCAGTGTCTAGGCTCCAGGGGGAGATCGGCCCTATACCTACACTATTCTCCCTGAATCGATCACCAAATTATTTCCAATAAATCTATTACATCATTATTTTGTCTCCATTTTATTTAAGTCTCTCATGGTTGAACTGAAATGTGCAGGTATATCAGTCGTAACATCTAAATGTTAACATCAGTTATCAAGCTTAGCATCTGCTTACTCACATGGGCAAGCAATTTGTACTTACACGACTGAACAATTTATAACAAAATGCATGTGTTTTCTTCCAAATGAACGCTGGTGAAAGCCAACCACTGTCATTACTGACCTTTTCCAAGGCGTATTCAGATGCAAAGCGACAAGAATAACACTGGAACATAATTACAACATTCCACTTGATTTATTAACTCATGCCAAAACACTTAAAACCATTTACATCGAGAATCGAGTTTCGTTGATGCCTGTAAGTTAATATCCAAATTGTTTTACTAGTCTACACCAACGTTTTCCATGTGCTCTTTCGATTGTATTTAAAACAGTGATTTCAACATTTATTACAACCTCCAAAGTCAACTACAATACACACAGCATAAGAGGGTGATAGCCCATAATATTTCTGTTGGGGAAATGATGTGAATCTTGTATGATGTATAGATGTAAAGTTTATATTTGTAACTGGTGCTGACAACACCTTTACTCAAACATTTACACAACACATATGACCATTGTATCCTGGAGCTTCAGGCCTCCAGAAGCCCGGGACTGTTTAGCAGAGTGGGTAGTAATCAGTTACATTTACTTGAGTAACTTTTTAAATAAATTGTACTCCATAGAGTAACTTTACTGCAAAATACTTTTTACTTTTGCTTGAGTAATAATATTTTGAATTAACTGTACTCTTACTTGAGTAAAATATTGGAAATCTAGAAACAGTAAGAGTACTTCTACCACTTCTGTGTGTCATGTGTCAAGAACAGCTTTATGTGAAAAATGTGCCTATCTAAAAAATAAAAAATACACTTTTTTAGTTCATCTTTTGAAAATATCAAAATCTGTTTTTTCCGTTGTTTTTTTGCCATATTACCACAAAATCTAACAAATACTCTGACATTACTCTCAAACAGTTACTCATTACTTGAGTAGTTTATTCACCCATTATCTTTTTTTACTCTTACTTGAGTAATTATGTGAATGAGTACTTTTTACTTTTACTTGAGTAACATTATTTTGAAGTGAGTCAAATTATTTGCTACTCTACCATTTCTGCTGTTTAGTTCTTTAGACAACTGTGCTACTATGTTTGCTGCTCCTTGCTGCAAGTATGATTCAAACTCTGTGAACTGCTCATCCAATGAGATTGTCCCATCTTTGACAAGTATTGATATGACATATCAATGACTTTTCTAACAAATTCAGTAGCTGACATAAAAATGAACAAAGCTAAAACAATAGTATGCCTTCACTTTAAATCATTGAGTCTTCAAAGGAACTACACAGATCCCATTAGTGTGTCCCCCATTTATTCTGTTTGTCCAACGATAAAAGTACTTCTGCTCTGGCGTCCTTAAAAGCATAGATCTTTAAAAGCTTGCTGTGATCTTCTATATGTTTTCTTGTTTGTTGCTTTTTAGCTAATGTATAATGTTTGATCTTAGTGTAGCTCCTGGAATAAAAGTATGATTTTTAAAGCCACACATAATTCATTTTCATGTTCAAATGTTTCATTCAAGATCAGATGCATAACTCAATATAACTCAATATACATATCTTTTTATGTTTAAAATCAAAATAGTAATACTTTCGAAGTGGCCCTGTTATAATAACATTGAGTGTTCTACCATGTTATAATGCCATAAACCCTATATTAGTTTCATTCACATGTTTGAGTATGCTTTTCTATGTAAGTCTAAGAAATTCCATCTTAATACATTGTCTGTATTGGCTCTAGTTGTAAAGTGGGCATGGCTGACAGGGGAAAGAGGGCCTTAATGGGACATGCACCTAATTGGAATTTCTATGAGCAGAGGAACAGACATGTTGAATAGAAATAAAACCTTGAATGTATTAGATGAGCCCAATGTGATGTATATATAATATTGGTATGTATTCAGTAATTGACAGCATCGACGCAGCTTTAGTTGACTTGAATTACAATGGTCCTTACAAATGCTCTAGTCAGCCCTGGTCTGAGATAGGGATGATGAACACGTCCATATTCTCACACTTCTACGTGGACCACCAGCACATTTGACTGTCACTTTTTACAGCGTGCTCACAATGATTACAGAAAAGACTGCTGCAGATAAGCCTCGGCACATTAGAATGTAGTCATTATGCAGAGGTTTGCTGATTAAACAATACATTGCACACGCACCCACCAGCACTTCTAGATACACCTCACACTTTTTACATCCTTTTTATATGCATAACAGACACATTATTCACATTATTCAGATCTGCAGTGCCACAGGGAGATGAGTACGAGCGGTAGCACACACATAAAGCCCAATCTTAAGCAAAGCATATTACAAGCCATAACCTGTTAATAACTGCCATGAAATGCACGGTGATGAAATTAAAGTTTTATTAGTGTGTCCGCACCTTTTGGCACCGTGATCTGTGTTTTTATGATACATTTTGGGGCGACAGAACTCAAAATATTACTCCAACTTTGAGTGTCATATTCATATTGACAATGTTATGTACAGATTTTCAACAAATTATAAATCGTCCCCTTAGAATGATAAGGTTCTATCGGTGACTACTTTTGAGAAAATCCAATGTTAAAAAGTCAAGGCTTAATATTACAGATAGAACTTTATATTTTTACAAAAAGCTCAAAAATGAATAAAACTCAACAAAACACTTGCTATTATAAAGATTAGGTATCAAAATATAGGAATGTGTAAATAAATCAATTTTGCCAAAAATGGCAGATAGAGCCTTATCTTTCTAAGGGGACAAAATGTCAAGCAAATAATAAATGTTTATGCAATAACAACATTTGAAAGATATCTGAATAACTTGGTCATTGTTTGCATAAAAATTTAACAGTTTTAATTAAGCACTGAGGAGCACCTTAAGCCACACACAATGCTCAATGGAAGACGATCCCTGTATGTGCACTTCTCCAGTTCTGTGTCTGCTGCTGGCTGCCCTTCCTACCTTTCAGATTGCAGCCAATTGGAAGCAGGAGCTGATTGGAGCTGCACCTGGTTGTGGGGGGCGTGGCCTTGGGGTTTAAAAGCTGGCCTCATCTCTCTCATCAAGCAGCTACAGCCTTTGTCCTATTAAGGTTGGTCTTTTGAGTTGGACGGTTTAAGCATGTGTGGACTCCATTCTGTCCGAACCCTGAGCCAGTTCGTGACAAGGAGCATCACTTGAAAATTAATTTAAAAATCCAATGTAATGTAAAATGAGATCAAATGTGAACAAGGACATAACACTCTTAATAGTTTAATTGTGCTTTCATTGTAAATATTGGTGCTGCTGGTCTGAGGTGGCCAATGTAATTAGTCAGGTAATAATAAGAGGTGGCCCTCGAGCCAATGGGCTGAGATAGAAGAAAAATCCCACTGTGTCAGTGGTCCTGGGTTTAGTCCTAACTATAACAACAGCTTTCAGGCCCCTGTCTCCACCTGTCGTATGTTGCCCAACTTTATACTGACCCACACAAAGGCAAAGTACTCAGCCTCATTCAAGCTACATTTAGATGTGTCTTTGCCCTCATCTTAACAGCTTTTACCTGTCCTGACTGTGTCTGTGATGGGCTGTCTGGCTCACACATTGTCTCTCTGTTTTTGTAACAAGCTATGGACATACCTTAACAAGAAGTGCTTTGAGCTGTCAATCTCAAAATATCCTTTCAGACTGCACATACAGCACATCAGCTTGCACATCTTTTGACGTAGAACTTGTTGTATCTTGTTGTGCCTTTAGATGGACTAATCTTTGGTGACCCACTCAGGTAAGTGATGGGTTGAGGGGTTTATGTCCATTCTAACAAATGCATTCTGTCATTGTGTTACCGGGCAAGACACTTCACAATCATTGCTTATATGAATGTGTAAGTGTGATTGACGTGTTTGGTGGTGGTCTGAGAGGCCGTAGACGTAATATGTCTGCCTCATGGTAGCTATGGCTACATAGGCACTTTACCACCATCACTTTGTGACTGTGGAGTGAATATAAAATGCAATCAAATGTAAAGCAACTTCAACAAAAGCACTTCAGTATATAAAAGTATCACATGAATATTAAGAGCCTAAAGATTTCAAACTGGTATGTATGTATGTATGTATGTATGTATGTATGTGTGCAAATATAAATCTGTCCTGCTTAATTTCATATAAAGTACTTTTTTCTGATGACATACGGACATACAGCAAACAAAGAGACCGAAGATGAGTCAGCTAAATTCCTGTTCATGTTCTCACCATATGCAGTGTGTATTTCTTGTTTATGTAAGACGTGAGATGCTAGAACAGTCAGCTTTATTTACGTCTGTGGGCCAACCCATGCAGGTGTGTGCTATTTGCAAGTCTCCAGACAGTGCCCCAAACTGCAGAAACCATTAATCTGGCTCTGTTTGTAGATGAAAAATCATTTGCTGTCTTATCCCACCATCCCGGCGATTTCTTTGTGATTTATGTAAAAAAAAAAATCATTGCATTGTGCTGGAGCAACTCCGAGACCAGAAGAGGATCCACAAAACAAGGAACAATAACTTCTATCTGCTGCCAAACCACTTACAATCATTTTACCCTGTTTGTGTTTAGCTGCTTCTAAGGTCCACTGGATCACCTCCAGGAGGGTTATTAGGGTACACCATATTATGCCTTTTCAAGCTTTTTGAGTTGACCTTGGATACTTTTAGAATTTTTAAACTTAAACAAATCGATTTATTATATTGATATGTATAGATTAGGTGTATTGAGAAACTCTCCCCACCCGGCCGCTAACCACCAAAGATGTCATGTTTGCACACAACTTTGGGGTGATTTTAATGAGGGCACAACATTCGTATTCATTCATATGGACGAAAGCTCAGAAAAGTTTAATCAGCACAACATGTCCGATTGAAAGGTGCTGGGGCTGGAGGTGGCTTAGGGTTAAGGAGAGACATGAAGGAACAACTTGGCAGGCAATAAACAGGGACCTCCCGACTTCAAGTTCTCAGTGTGATAAATCTAGAAAGGAAGGCATAGAAAAACAGCAGTGAAGAAGAGAAGTTGGTGGGAGGCAGTGGAGAGGAAGATGGAGATGGAGGGTGAACTACACTGCATTTGTTTTAGAGACAGACACAGAGGCAAATAGATCTATAAACAGAAGTCACTGTGTCAGCCGCTCCTCTGTGATAATGTATGGTGCTTAAGGGGCTAGTCAACAAAGTCACAACGCCACAGTGAGAATATCCAGCCGAGACATACTATATCAAAATAAAGGGAGGGGAACCCTCAAGTATTATAATCAACAAAAAACAAGCCCATTTTTAAACAATCTTTTTAATGAAGATTGAAGAAGAGCATTTTTTATCTTCGCTCGTACTCACAGTAATTGGGCATGTGACAAAATACTTCTCTAATGACACCAAAACCATTAGAATTCTATTCTCTACGTTGACATTATAAATGAACAAAATTATGTTTCATAATACTTACCAGCACATTTCTTTGACCTTTATTTAACCAGGAAAGTCCCACTGAGATTCAGAATCTCATTTTCAGGGGAGAACTAGCCCCAACGGGGAACCTATTGTACATGTTTTAGTGGTAGGAGGAGGAATCAAACCCAGGACCCTCTTGCTGTGAGGCAAGAGTGCTAACCACTGTGCTAAGTAAAAAAAATACCTTTTCACTTAATCTGAAGCACTAAAAAATGTGATAGTGGACCTTTAAATATTCCTGGTAACTTAGAAGAGGATTTTACTGAAGCTCGTTGAACAATGCATACTGCCTTTCTCATATGAGATGAGAAGGGAGGCTTCATAAATGAAACCTTCAAATGCATATAGATCAAATACATTTAAGAGATTTTTCTATATACAAGTTCTATATTTGGATACCTAATCTTTATATATGTGTGTTTGTGTGTATGTGTGTGTTTTGTTGAGTTTTATTCATTTTTCAGCTTTTTATATGTACAAAAGTTCTATCTGTAATATCAAGACTTGACTTTTTAAAGTGGATTGACTCAAAAGTAGTCAGAACACAGACAAAACCTCATAATTCTAGGGGGACGTGCTGTGCTGGCTGTAGTAACTAGAAAGCACTACCTGCTTTCATAAACAAAAAATTAAGAGAATTTATATTTCATACAAATTTTGCATTACTTATGGGCAGCAGTTTTGCATTTACACAGCAACAGAATCACAACCGCTCTGCACAGTGGCCATTTTAGCCACCACAGAAGCACGATTCCCCTGCAGCCCTATGTCCAGTAGTGTGGTTTAGAGACCAGATAAGTGCCCAGGTCCAAGGAGCCAAAGCAGAGCAGATAAAGTAGCAAGGCTCCATTTGCCGTGAAATATTCCCCTGTGGTGAAAATACTTGAGGTGAAGCAGGAAGAAGTTAACTCTGGAAAAGTTTGTGTTTGGAATATGCAAGAAGGGACCATGAGGATTTCTGAATAGGGTCTGTCAATCAAACAGTTTTTCATACAGACTTCAGCTGGGATACAGACAAAGCATGAAATGATTGCACACATTAAAAAGGGCATCTAAGAAAAATATAAGCCCAAATTGGCACAACTCCCCACACATTCTCACCAGTACTTCACAAGTCTTCGGAAAGCCCTTAACACTATCCAATAAATGTTATCATTTTTCCACATTCCATGACCGTTATGATTATTAACATATAAGAGAAACTACTATGGGCCTTCGGTAGGCTAAAGAAATATTGTGATTTCTTAATGTGTGGGCGGCAGTGGTGCAGGGGGTAGGCGCTCGCCCTTCAACCAGAGGATCGGTGGTTCGACTCCCCGTCCAAGTTCATGCTTTTGTTGTGTCCCTGGGCAAGACACTTAACCCACATTGCCTAGGAATGAATGTGGCCATTGTAAATGAGAAGTGGTTATCAATTGGCTTACCTGGTTAAATAAAGTTAAATAAAGGCTAAATAAAAAATAAATAAAAAAGTGGATATTTTTTACCGTCACAGCATTTTTTTCTTTGGCAGCCCATTTTTTATAGGGCCAGTAAGTACAGTTTAAAGTCAGATATTGCAAACTCCAAACACCTGCTATCACAGACTCAGTAATGCCTTTTATATCAGATACCTGTATCTCTTTTCATGCCAAAACAATCCCCTTTTTTGTCTCACACTATATCTGTTCCTTTCAATTCCTCTGGGGATCACAACAGATTGTTTTTCATTTGTATTAAATCTTTAGATATATTCCTTGATGACAATAAAGACTGTTCACTTTATCCTAGTCACCTCATACAAGTCAGGCCAATCTATTTCATCAACGCATTTCAGAAGATATAGCAATCATAGTGCCAAGTGGTACTTAAAATACACAGTTTTATGTCTGAAGTCTGAAGGTATATGTCCTTGACTTAATGCTAGTCTACAATTGGCAGTTTCAGGTAAATGTAAAAAGAATGATTGTAATGGTTCTTAGAAATATTGATAAAAAAGGCTATATGCTTTATAAGACATAATGGATTTACTCATGCACATACTTTCAAGAGAAACCTGTTGAAATTCAATCATCATCAGAATGAAGAATTGTCAATGTCATGTGGAGTATATCGTAAAATAAAAAAATCTAGTGGGGTTTTCATATACAACCAAAGGTATAGCTTTGATCAGAAAAAGAGATTAGGAAAACAAAAGTTGTCCAACAGACCAATAGTGTGGACACACCTCATTCATTCAATGAGTTTTCTTTATTTTCATGAAAAGGCAAGAAATCCCACTTATTAACCCTGACAGGGCACACCTGTGAAGTGAAGACCATTTCAGGTGACTACCTC
>JAVQKC010024496.1:0-18493 GCA_036025475.1 Philypnodon macrostomus | reverse complement strand
CGGACCATAAGGCGCATTAAGCGAAACAAAACAGTCAGACAAGTCAGTCAAACTTTATTAAACGCGTTCACAATAACTCTCAACATTGTTCAAACGTTAATGGTGTATTCACAATAACTTTAAACCTTGTTCAGTTGTAACACGTAAAAATTATTTGGCCATTTTGGGGTCATTTATCAACACTAATAATAATACACTACTAATATTACGGTGAAGCATAGTACCGGTATGTATAACTCCGCGACGCTCCTGACTCCCGGAGCTTTGTAGTTTACCGAAGTCGTACCAAAACATTTTGACGGAGCGCCTTGAGCGCCGTGTGACACAAAATTGCTTGGAGGTCAGTAAGCACAACCATAATTAATCCATATATAAGGCGCTCCGGATTATAAGGTGCACTGTGGGTTTTCGAGAAAATTAAAGGCTTTTAAGTGCGCCTTATAGTGCGGAAAATACGGTACTATGGTCACAAGCTTGATTAAACCATTTAACTTGAGTTATTTGGCCTTTATTGCCTTTATTGGACAGGACAGTGGAACTGTTGCAGAAAATCATGGAGGATAGAGCAGAGAGTGGCACTTGCTAAACTGTTGTTAGCCGGATTCAAACCCACAACACCAGGGCCAGCTCTTTAAGCTCTGCATAAGTGTTGATGCACCAACGTTGCATTGAATACATTGAAACTGTGTGTCCCCTGTGTACACCATTCACACTACTGCTGGGTGCTTGGAGTCATTCCCAGCAACTATGGGCTTAAGATGGATATTGGTCAGTTACATGTCTGGTGCAGGTCATGCACAGGCAGACTCATTTCCCCAATAAATTCATATATTTACTCCACATAGATCAATTCTACTTCTCCTTTCTGTGTGGCAAGAACCCTCAATGGTCCGCAACCATGCTCCACTAATCCTCAACTGTATGTCCCTATAGATTTGAGCCAATAAATGTTTTTATTCAAAGCACAAGTATATTTGTTTACATGATTCTCCATGCCATTGTTAGTCCTAGAGCTGCTCAGAGTATGACCTTTGTGTGACCTTTATTCATGTAAGTCATGCATCAATAGTTCAGCCAAGAGTGAAATTCCTGCATTTCAATTGGCTTAAGATGGATACATGTGTTGTGTTGTAGAACCTCAGATATAATCAGACTTAAGTTAATAATGCCAGCATGAAAACACACTTCTCTAAACGGTGTTGGAATGTTGTAAAAATATTTTGAGTTTTCCATTCCCTCAGCAGCACCTCAGCTTCCCCCTGATTCTCTCAGTTAAGCCGACCACAGCAGCACAGATGAGGCAGCACATTAAGAATAAATGACCAGCATGTAATAAGAAACTATTTAGCTGTGCTTAGAACACTGCACTCCCCTATAAGGTCCAAGGGGAGCATGCTCTCAGGGCTCATTCATGAATGATAACACTATAATTAAATGTATATGTTGTTTCACAGTAGATCACAGTAAATACCCTCCGGACGTTATATATGGGCTTAATGGTTACTGTCAGTGGTTAGCTAATGAATGTTTCACACTGCTATTAGGGTGCATTTGGTATCACATGTTTTATTGTCTCCTTGTATATTTATATAGCTAAAAAAATAATTTCCTTTTTTAAATTATCAGTTGCACTTTTTTGTTGTTAATAGTAGGATAGTAGTTGGGAACATTACCCAATAAGATATTCTGAAATGATGCAGGCTTAGAAGTGGAGGCTAAAGACATATACGTATACTGTATATCATGTGGTAAAAATGCCCTATAGTGAATACATGTGTGTGAATGGATGTCTATCTAGCTGTGTCAGCCTTACTAAATGGGTCTCGTCTAAGGTACCTCACCTGATACCCCAGGCTGACAGTTACCCATCTAGTCATCGCTGATCACAGTTGGTTATTGTTACTGTCACTTGATTAGGTAGCGCTTACGTGATAAACACACTGATGGTGGTGAGCTACCTATAGCCACAGATGACCTTGGGCAGAAAACTTCAGTGATGATCGACCCATCTAACTGCTAATTGATAAATCTGTCGACAATATTTTGGATGTGTTGATTAATAATCGGATAACGAGAGGTGCGTAAAATAGGACTTTTTTTTATTACAGAATTTGAACCAGGGGAAGCTAATACTTCTGGGTAAAGCATATTTAGAAATGGTTTTTCATCATAAATGCAAAAATGATATTTTTTTTGTTCAGTTAATTACTGCATATTTTAGAGTCTGAAATAATCATATATCTTTAAATTGAGTATACAATCAATTATTAACAATTAATCCAATTATTTGATCCAGCTTATCTCCAGAGCCACTACCACCCAAAATTGACTACATAAAAATGACCTTCTAGACTAATATATAAAAAAAATACAAAAAATGCATGAATGTCTGTATGCTAATCATATTTTAGGTACTAATTATAGCCTGAGCTTTGTCCCTCTGTACAAAGACATGTCCGCGTCCTTGTGTTCTGCTGTTTGCTCATCCAGATCCATGCTGTGAGTGCACTGGAGTGTCACTGGCTCTAGTGCGAGTTAAAGGTGGGAGAGTTCACCGTGCACGCTCCATTGTGTGCAATGCGTCTGTCTGAATACAGTATGGTGATGTATGTATGTGTGATGGTAATGGCGGGGGGTGCTCTACACTGCTGTGGGCCAAAACACTGGAGATGTCTTTGATGTGGATTCTGAGTGTCTGGTCCAATCACGTCATGTCACCGCTCCCCTCGGCTGCAGCAGCACACACAGACAGACCCTCCTGCCTGGTGTAGCTCTGTATGGGCGTCATTTAAGCTCAGAACTGCTCCCTAAATGGCTCCATCTTTAACCCACACCAGTCTCACGTTCAGATGGATCATGAAGCTATCTTTTTGGACATGGGTGTGCTTTTCCTCCTGTACTGCTAGTCAGATTTATGATCCATTAAAGGTATATATATATTTTTATTTTGTTTTATTTTAGAGCATATACCGTATTTATCACACAATTCCAAAAGACATAGAAACAAATCAGACAATGAAAGTCTCACTTGCTGCTTTGTCGTAACAGTTTTGATACTAATAGTCTAAACAATTATTCTGGGGTGAAAATGTTATTTTTCAGTGTCAAATTGCTCTGAATGTGATATAATTGTTGTATTCAGGCAGCAGAGTATAACAGGGAGGTGAGGAGAGTGACAAGCTGGCAGAAAGACAAATTTGTTGATGAGTCGCTCTGACACTGAGTGATGGCTGCTACACTGTCTGCTCACATTATACCTGTTGGAATGACAATCCATATATTTGCATTCATGACAACCAAAGTCATTGCTCAACAACAAACACAACAGTCAATGTATATTCTATTTATGGGACATCATAGCAACAGGGAAAAGAATCATGAATCGATCTGCAGTGACATACCTTAACTATCTGGCCACTATATTAGTTAGACCTATAACTGCTTGGGAAAGGAACTAGCTCAGCCTTGATCAGTTTCTGCATTGTTAGTTTCAGTATTTTTGAGTGTCCAGGCATGACAGGCACCATAAACAACCATAGTGGGTTCAATTCCATATTTTTCATTCATTAAGTCAGACAGAGTAAAGTCTTCATGTCCAACGATGGTCCAATAGTTCCAGATTGAGAAAAATATGTGGTCCCTGATGAGTGTCCTCTTCACTGGGGCTGGTTCAGTGAGCACCATAACAGGGCCAAGTTGAAGAAGCAGTTTTTAAAAGACCCACACTCATAGCCTCCAACCATCTCAATCAACTCCAGAGCCACCAGTCCAGCCCCAGCTGCAATGGCAGGAATGATCTACCTGACAATGGATGAAAGAAAGTGTATTTAAGTGACTTTGAACATGACATGGTTATTGATGCCAGGGGAACAACTCCTGAGTTTTCAATCCTACCGTGTCTCAGTTTTACAAAGAAGGGCTTGAAAAAGATGCAATATCCAACGAGTGGCCGTTCTGTGGGCAAATATGTTTTGTTGTTACGCCCAAGTCTGTACCATATCTGAAAGCGAAACAATAAGTTGGTTCCAGCAGCAAAAGACCACACTCGAGTTCACTTTCTACCTAATAAAGTGGCCAGTGAATAGATTGCATTAAATGTAGTGCCGGTTATTATTTCCAGCTTAGGCTCACATTGGTGATACATAAAGTGATGCTATGACCCAGCACTGTATTAGCTCTTTTATTGGCCTCATATTCTCCCATCACAGGAGAGCAGTAGCCTGGAGCACACGGATTAGTCGGAAGAGGCCACGAGCAAAAAGTGAAATAACCCTGTGTCAGATGGACTCGTTATAGCTGTGGGCTGTGAGGGGGAAATGGAGAAAACACTTGTTTAACAGTGAATCAGACTCTTACAAACAGTTCTATGATAAGGTAAACACTGATGTGCATTGATGAATTAATAATGTCATATGTGTAAGGTCGATGAGTATTTCCTGGCTAATGATATAATTATCTCTGATTTCATAACCCCTTCTCCAACATCTTAACCATTTGTATACTGTTATATGTTAGTGGAGGCACGCTGTTGGAATAATCGTTCAAATCAACACGTGCAAATCAACACGTCCAAATCAACACATTTGTTGACTGTTTATTTCATGTAAGCCAGAAAACGCTCTCCAGTGTAACATATGGTAAGCTTCACTGCATCTCATTTCAATCTGTTACTTTTTAACGTGCAATTTAACCACACGTTGATTGGGAAATATTTGCTTCTACGGACTCGGCAGCATGAAGACCAATTTTGTTTTGACTAACTTTGTTCATAACTCCGCATCATATATGTACGAGGTCTAATACTTAAAGTTGTGTTTTAACTTGCCTCCAGAGAACCATTCTTATTTTATAGATACATTGTTATATTTAGGTTTGATTTAATGGATTTGACTGGCATGACTTATTATATTTTAGTTGACTTTATATTTTTCATCTCACACAGAGAACTAGTATCGGTGTCTTTATATAATCTTTTTAACTACAAATTCAATGTACATCATCATAATACCTTTTGTTCATATAAACACTGGCATTGTTACAGTAAAAATGACGTTGAAGATGACTGCACTGTAGCACGAGCTTCTCAAATTAGTAATTAATTATTAAATATTAATTAACTAATTTTATATCATGATTCAATCTTTTATCGCCATATCACACCAACCAACAAAGTTTTTATTAATTGAATTTCTTTTCTGCTTTATTCAGCCTCATCCCTAATGGGTTGAGCCATTACAACACCTCCAGTTTAATATCATTGAAATAATTATTAGGACCAATCTTTTTTTACATCAAAAATCCCTGCTCCATGTAGGCTCAAACCACATCCGTATCCCTGTACCTGGGATGTAAAAATCTTTTAACATCAGGGGTGAAAGATCTCGCCAAACCCACATGCAAATAATAGCAGCTCTGCCTCCTGTGTGCAGAGGAGAGGGGTGGGTTGTCTAACAAGAACTAATGCTGTTTATGAAAGCTGAGTTTTTGCATCTAATCACACAATGTCTATTCCCACGGGCCCGCCGCTCCTCCACACTTCCCTTCAGACTGGTAGAGCACCTCTCTTCCAGGAGCGCAGTATTTTTAGGATGTTGTGAAGCTTTCCTCCTTGCTGCATACGCAATGAGCCGCTCGCCTTTAGGGGGATGTCGAGTTTGAAGATGATGTCCTTTGGATTTGATTAATTCAGCAGCGGGGGAAGAGAAGCTGTCCCTGACTCAAAATAGACTGCTTTTAAATGACTATATTGGTGTTGTTTTCTTAGTTTTGCGTCGTTTGGTCTCGTTGCCACTTCATGAGTCAATCGCGACAGGAGGTAGATAAATAAATGTCGGGGCGATCATTTATAAACTCCTGTCTGCACTCAAGCCTGGGTTCTGCATGGAGGCTCGTCGAGCTCCAGCAGTACAAAGGCCTGTCCCTTTCAACTGATCTGGTTTCTGATACAGCTTCATTTTGTTTAGTTTTTTTGTCGTATGCATTCATCATTCTAGCCACTTTCTCTACATTTTAAGCACTATAATTTCACTCAACAGTCAAACACAGGGGGTCATGTCTCTGACCACCACCCAACACTACTGAAAGTGTCATGCCCAAGGACACATCGGCAGTATTTATGGTGGGGATTGAACCTGCTCCTCCTGAGACACTAGGGCAGGGGTGGGCAAACTGTGGCTCGGTGGCCGTATGCGGTCCTTTGGGCTTTTTAATCCGGCCCACCAAGCATTTTCTCATATTTTTTAAATGATAAAATATTGCCAGTTGATCACTCATGTTGATATAACCTGCAGTAAACCAGTTAACTCCACATCGACATATATTTTTTCACTGAGGTCCGATGATAGGCTGTATGTCTCATTTGTCAAGAAATGGTTGCAGTTTACAAAGAATACAATATCAGCCGGCCCACTTGGCACATCTTTATACCTCATGTGGCCTTTGAGTCAAAAAGTACGCCCATCCCTGCACTAGTGCCTCAGTGAAGGGTGGATTTTGGTGGAAAACTATTTAAGAGATCCCAAACCTACTTTAATTGCATAGATTTGGACGGCCAAGCTAGAAAACATTCTTTCTTTGGCAAAATTTGGTCTGACACACAGTGGGTGAGAGCTTATACCAAGTTTTACATTTTTTGTGGTCTTTTTTTTGGTACATATTGGTTATGTAAGGAGAAACTAACCATCATAAACTACGTATATTGTATTATTTCAGCTGCCAAGGTGGAACACAGCTCTGTCCGTGTGGTCAGAGGGTAACACCCACGCTCTGTTTGTGGCCGTAGTAAACTGTCTCGCTCAGAAACATAGATTTAGTTCCAGCTAAATGGCCCACAGATGTTCCTATACTCAGACTCCAGCTCTGATCACCCAGTGCTTTTGTTATCAACCCGCTTTGTCTCAATTATCAGCTTCTCTTGTAAATGCGGTCCCCACCCAGCTCTCATAACTCTCCAAGATTACAATAGATCTTCAAAAACCGAGCGGACCGCATCCAGCCGCGCTATAGTACGTCAATCAAGCCCTTAATATCTCGGCTCATTTAGCATCTTGAAGCGAGATTAATGGCGTGAACAATCCTTACAACAATCCCCCCTAAAGATGAAAGAACTCTCCAACAACTTTCATTTAGGGCTTTAATACAATGCAAATGAGTGCACGCCACACATGCAATGGCTTCTTCTGAAATCGCCTTCCATCGACTAATTATAACGGCCAGATATGCCATAATGGGACACATGTATTTTAGATGAAGGCAGAGAGTGTGAATCAGAAGGGTTCATGATGTTGAAGGGACTGCGTGTGGACATGTGACTGGTGTTGTGACGCTCTTTGATACTTCAGGACTCAAGTATCAAATCATAGTCTACTGGTTTATGAATGAAAGAAGCTCCATTGCAGATCAACCTTCTTCATCCATCTTGGACCTCACATAAATGAATAATGAAAAAGAGCTTTATGTCTCTTCGATACTTGCATATTATTGTATTTAAAGTTAACTGACTTACTTCCTACCATATTGAATTATTATGAAAACCTCTATTTGGAAGCTGTCAGTCTGCTGAAAAAGCTCAGAATAGGCCCTGTCTCCTCTTGCTGGCCACACCCACTTCACTAACCAACTTTAGCATCAGCATTCCTTAGTCCTTGTTGGAGCTTTTGTAATAAAAAGTGTGCCTGTGTTTAAACACTAACACAAACAATTTGTGCAAATGTGTTTTTTGGCATGATATTTCATCTCATACATACTGTTATACGAGGTTTATATGATCAACCAATCAACAGGAAGGTGTCATTTTTTTTTGTGGGAATTAAGATGTAACGCTACCTTTGTGGCTGGGTGTCCATGTCTCTGTGGCACATAGGGTGGGTGGTCTAATTGTGTGTCTGTATGACTAGTGAGGAGCTGTGGGAGCACTAATGAAGACTCCTCAGCTTTTGAACATGTCGTTCACCTCCTTCACAGCTAATTAATGGCTCATTGAAGAAGCACTGAATTTCACCCCGGCCCATTCCACCTATTACCACTGCTTTAGCACAGGCCGCTGCATACTGAGCATGTATTAGAGCAGTAATGTAAAGCCTCCACTCCACAAGAGGCTTTCCGGCAAAGTGTGTTTTTCTAATGAATTAAAGATAGCTTCCTTGCTTGCTCTCCGCCTGGTAAACACTGCCGCATAATCAGCATACGGATTTATACAAATGAGTGCCGTGGTGAAATTCAAAAATTCAGATAATGGTTGAAAGTGTTCAAAAGAGTGGGATCAGAGGCAGTCCCTCAGCATGTACTTGTGCTGGTCTTATCGGCCTCACAGTGATCAGACTTCCTGTTTGGTGTTTGAGGAGATGTTATGTGAAGCCTTTTGAGGGTGTGCTGGCTCTGAAGCTGCAGCAAGCTTCCGGTATGGTGGAGAATGTGGAGGCTATGAGCTGTATGGAGGAGGGAAAATCATAGTATGTGAGAGGAGATTCGATAGGACATATGGATCCATGTAAAAATGATCTTTTGCAGTCTATAGGTTACTCAGGGTGTAGTAACATTCACAGACGAGGCACAGTTCATTTAAATTGTCTAATTCTGACTTTACTAAGTGTTGATCCACCTACAGTATGAACCGGCAGACGCTTTTGCAAAAGTAGAAACGTTCACCTACAACATTCTTATTCATTCAGCAATGTAGACCCTTTTTGAAGATGTGTAGATTGAGAGGTATATATTGTCCATGATGAGCAGAATCCAGAGTAACCTTTTATATTGAGTTCAAATTAGCCACTCACAGTGACCACTAATAGTCAGTAATTTGGCCTAACCTACGATATCTATTGGAGGTGGGTAGAGAGAGAGCGCTGTTTCTCTACACTGAGACTATAGTGCCTAAGACATTGCTAGTTAAGGTTTTAAGTATTGATCCTCTGCCACCATATAACCCTCTGCATTCTCTTCTCTCACACCAACTAACTTAATGTACTTTTTCACTGCCTCCATTTTCCAGTTTGATTGCAGTGGTTTGGCCATGTACAGAGGATGGATACTGAATATTTTCTATTAAAAAAATAAACCAGTTTGCCATACTGAAAAACAACCACAATTAAATCTGAAGTTACCACACTAACCCTCTAATCCCACTTCATAAGGCCCTGATCTGACAAAAACACTGCTGATGTGAAAATGGCTCAATTATGTCGGGCCGTAAACTCGTTAGGGCCCACGTCGTCCCCGCCTGCATGGGGACTCTTTATTTGCTGAGCTCGATATTGCTTCAGCACATTACAATGTTGTGTTGATGGGCCTGCGGAGCCCTGCCTGTGTCAGACAAAGCTCTCCTGGTGGACACTTAAACAAAGAACCGTCCTGCTCCACTCCCCCGGCACGGCCACAATTACAGAGCTGTTATTCCCGCGGAGATCACAACAACAGGGCTGCGGTGGCCGGGGCCTAATAGAAACGTTCCACTCCCTCTGTCATATAGAGCTGGCAACATGATGTCAGCGGCAAATTACGGTGTTCGGTAACAGGCATCAAAGCAATAGTGGGAAAATCATGGGGTTTAAAATGCTGTAAGGAAAAGGTTTGGCATTTCAAGTTGTATTTTTGTAACACATGCACACCTTTCTCATGCGAAGGCAGAATACACAAAACATAATAATATAATGATATAAAGTTTGTGTCTTGGTTTTATCACACCTTTGTATGCAAAAAAAATATATATATATCAAAATTAATTTTAGCGGTTATTTCATTACTTAATCATCTCTTAATTCTTACCAGCATATAAGGCCAATGTGTTGCCTTCGGGTCAAATAGACCCAAATATGTGCAATGCTTTTTTCACACAATATAAGCTAAAGTCAGTAAAAAAAAATTCTTTTGTAAAACCTCAAAACGGGTCAAGTTATGTGTCTCTGTGTCAGCTCTCCGACTAACTGGTTATTGTCGTCCAAGTGCCCTGGGTGATTGCTGTGTCTGCAAAACCAACATTTCACTAGGTTAGCTTAACACATTACCTTCCACTATACACCCCAGGTTTCTGTCTCAGTCAATTACACCGGCAGAGGCTGTATGAAAAGAGACTTTGTCAAACATGGAGCCTATCACTGGCCCCAGCTGAAGTCAGTCATCTTATATTAGCAATAGCCCTTGTTAGCTCCTCCGTTGACCTGTGAGGCGGGGAGTGTGCAGTCATTTATATGTGCGGTGTCAGGGAGCGCCGGACACCCCCTCAAACCCACGCCTCATCAGCCGGCTCTGATCAGACCAGAATGCATAATACATCAGACTGGAGTAAGTGGAAGGAACACATTTATCACTGTCCACCTTTCAAATTAGATCACAGCCGCACGGCCATCACTCACAGCCATCAGTATTCAGCCGCGTGAAGGCTGCAAGGTGCATACAAGACTTTCCAAAAATCATACTTTATAAGAACAAGGGTCTGGAATGAGAAGATACATCGACCATGACAGCAACTATGGGCTTTAGGCGGGGACATCCTGGACAGTGGCTACAGGGATGACGCAGAGACAGTCACTCACTCTCACATTCATTCATTTTGGGGTAGGGCTACACAATTAATCGGAATTGAATTGAAATTGCAATTTTCATGGATGCAATTAGTTTGGTTTGAATTTAGTTTTTAAAAACAGTATCGTCAATCTAATCATAAACGCAATATTTGTCATAGTATTTTCCAACTCTTGCAGCCAATTAACCAATTTACCATTATGAGGTAACACGAGGAGAACATACAGACTTCACAGTGAGGATCAAACCCATAAGATCCTTACTCAGATGGACAAACTTGAACTATTCTAAGTCTAAGCAATAGCAGAAATGGCCTTGGTTTTGCCTCAGTGCACAATGCAAAGTGTTTGATGTTCATATAATTTACATAGTGGCATATCTAATAATAAATATGGTGTTTTTATTTCTATTTCCATGTGCTGTTGATGGTGCCTTTCCTCTTGTCGCCTCAGGTAAGACAATCTTTTAACTTTTTTTTAACATGCAGATAGATAAACACACAATGGATTTGAACTTGAAGTTGAAAACAATATAATGCTAAATAAATAAACGGTCCACTCAAATGTTAACCACAACGTACCAAAGCCAGTGGTTAGCCTTATTAATACATATTTATTATTATTAAATGTATTATATTTTGTGCACTTTAAAATAGATGCAGTTAAGTTAATAGTATATGCAATACATTTATTCAGTAGTTTGATTTTTACACTTACCTGAGAAACAAATAGTAAACAAAAAGACAAAATCTATTCTATCGATATCTATATAATCTATATATTTTTTCTTTTTTGTGTCAAATCGTATCATTTTAGAGCCTTGAAATGTGCTTTATTTATGTTTATTTTACTGAGAAAATTGAGAGAACATCCAGTAAATCTCCATTATTAAATAAAACAATTTCAAAACAGCATTAACATTTTTCCAAAACTTTCCCAGGACATTTCATCAGCCTGATTCACTTTGCACAAATCTCAATTACTCCAGTCATATTCCTCTGAAAATTGCATATTAAATTAAAGTGCTCACGCTCTGTTTCTGTGCCGTGCATTGGTAATTATGTCCACGTCAAACCAATCTGGCCACTTGTTACTGATGCATTAGGCAATAGTCTGCTGTGTTTTTTCACCAGTCAAACCAGCAACACATGAGGACTTGCTGAATTTTTCCATTCAAACCTCAGGCAGAGAATGCAGTCTGGTCTTTGGTCTGACGGAGGTGGACCGTGATTCTAAGTGACTGTTCCTCTGTGCTCAGAAGCAGATGTGGCTTTTCCTGGATATGCTTTGTGCCGCGTCCCACTGTCAAGAGTTTTCTAATCGGATTTGAAATGGAAACAATTAGTTCTGTGGCAGAGGTAGTGTTGTGTGGGATTTTGTCTTAGAGTCGGTGAGGCTTTTGCTGCATCAGAACATTCGCAGAGGATCTTCTGAGCCCTCTTCTGTCTTTATAGCCTGCTATAATTTAACAGACCATTGTAGAGGAATGCTGTGACTTGGTTTAGTGGGATGTGGAGTGAAGCCACCATTTTGTTATATCCAATTAAAAAATATTACAAGTATTCAATATTTACTTTTCATTAGTTGTGCTGTAGTGTACTGGTGGCAATAGAGGAGAGTGATTGTTCTCTTGTTGAAGTGGTGATGGAGAAGGAGAGCTTCTGGTAGTGAGGTGGTGATGGAGAAAAGTGAGATTATGTTACTGCTGATGTGGCGATGGATTCAGTAAGTAGAATTGGTTCTGTTGTAGAGGTGGTAATGGAGGAGTGTAAGATGGTTCTGCAGTTCAGGTGATGGAGAATACTGAGATGGTTCTGCTGCTAAGGTGGTGATGGAGGAGTTGAATTACATGTTTCTGTTGATGAGGTGGTGACAGATTAGAGTGAGATGATTCTGCTGCTGAAATGGTGATGAAGGAGGTAAGATGGTTCTGCTGCAGAGGTGGTACTAGAGGAAAATGAGAGGGATCTACTTGGAAGATTGTGATGAACAAAAGTTAGGTGGTTCTGTTTTGCTGAGGTGGTGATGGAGATTTGTGCTAACTCAAAAATCACTCAAAAGATGGTGCTTTGAACAGACCATGCAAAGTCAAATTTAAACATTGATATACCACATTGTCATTGGTAATGACTCAAATGCAGATTCTCTTTCATAACCCTGACCCTGACATACAAACATATACAGTATCCTTGTATATTTGACCATTTACACGTGAGCTTATTGTAATCAGCATTATACCCTTTCTTAATATAGTCAGGGTGTGATGTAAGCCCCCAGCCTGTTATATACTCAAATATGTGCTTGATATAACCTGGTCTGTGTGCTGTGACTTGTGAGGGTATGAGGTTGTGAAGCAAAGTGTAAGGTCTTCTCGTCACACGGCTGGCTTTAATTTGTCTCCCTGTGCCTGAGGAAAGGTCACGATCCAGGGCCCTCCTCTGCTGGTCTGGTGCTTCCACACGAGGGGAGCAGTACAGTGGGCTGGACTGAGAGGAGTGGATCTTATACCATCTCACTTCCTATAATGAGCAGAGCTGTCCATAGACGGGCCTCATTTGTTGGTTAGAGGAACTGCAGATGTAGTGAGATGTATGGCTGTCTGCTGGGATGTGAATGCTGATGTTCTCTTGGTGATTGAAGAAGTCCCAAAGCGCCTGGGTCCCTCCTTCACGTACTGGCAAGGGCCCCTACTTTGCTGTTGAAGTATAAATAAGCTGGTGATAGACTCGTTTAACGCAGGAGGATCCAGAAAGCAGCAGATTTGCTCCAAAAGTGGCTTTCCTTTTTGGCATAATGAAATACATACAAAAACAAATAGACTTTCAACCAGTTATTTATTATGTATTTTGTATCCTTTTGTGTTTGTGGTTGTACAACTCGTATAAGATATGTCAAGAAAAAGTTATATTGCATACTGTATAATTGGAGCTGTCATATATAAATGATAAAATTGGAATACATATATGTACACTAGTCTTATAGCATTTTTCAATGTCAAGAATCAATACACCAAACTGCTGTGCATATTGGAAAAAGATATAGACTACAGTTACATTTTTTGTGTGCAAATTATGACACAAGCTCCAAAACATCAAGCAATCAATAAGTGATAGCATTGAACTGTTAGTATTGGATGGGCATCTGTTGATAGAACATCAGAATATGTATAATAGTTTAATAATAATAACAATAATTCTTTTTAGGAGCTGTGCAGCAAATGGGCTAAACCAGCTATTACTGCACTCATTATAATGGCCAACACACAAGTCAATTTCCCATTATTAAATGCCTGTTTAGAGTGAAATGTAATTCAACAAATGTTCCAGTACAAAGCATTACCCTTTGATGAATATGATTTAATAACTCCAACAGATGAAGTGTGTTTGAAAATTGTCTCCAAATATTTATGTAAACCAAATTTAATGGAGGGTAGAAGTGGCACTGGGAGGAACACTGTGAATGTTAAGAAACAAAACAATGAATTCTAATGGATGATTAGCGGCACAAGGTGTGACTGCTGTTGCTTAGCCTGTTTTTAAATGAGCCGGTGCACATCAGAACACTTCTCTTACGGCTACACCAGGGAAGTATTTTTAGGCTTTGACCTGAAGGCAATCAATGATTCAATTCGTCACATCTCAATTCACTAATTTCTTTGAGAGACACACAGCTAGGAAAGGGATTTTCATGTGTGTGTGTGTGGGGGGGGGGGGGGGGGTTGTAGATGGCTGCGAGCGTGCACGATTACACACATGAAAGAGTCCATGTTAAATGAGCTTGGCACTGGAGAAACAAATGCAGACTGTTGTGGGCATGATAATCAATAGTCATGATTTATTCAATGATGGAGCTGTCAGGAAGTGCTCGAAACTGGAGTGTTAGCAGACACACATTGTTATCTATTAGTGTCCACAGAGATGTAGATCACGCGCCCCCTCCCCCACCTGAACAAGAGGAGGACAAATTGCCTGCGTTTATTTCATTTGATTTGAAATGGTATACAACTGAACCACTGCCCAACACATACTACCAAATAAAAATCAATATGTCGACAAATTTGCTCACAATACTAACGAGATGTTGTATGATTAGGTAAAAATAGAAGATAAATTCATATAGGGGTTTGGCAGAAAAAGGCTTATGCGTGATCTCTCTCAGTGGAGTTTTGCATGTGTTCCTATTTACTGGGTTTTTTTCCTGCTTCCTCTTTAGCTTTGCAAACCAACTCGAACACTATCCAAGGAGGGGCCCACCTAAAGCCCATAGTTCCTTGTGCAGACGCCAGTCACTCACAACCTTAAGCAGGAAAAAAACAAGGCTTCCAGTTTATCCCTAGACTATTCTCATTTTAAAATCGTTGTGTGTGACTTCGCTTCCTCTCAAATGCATGGCAACTTAATAACAGAAAGAACTGTGCAATGGAAAGACTGAACCCTCCATATTAGTCCACTGTTTGTCTTCTGATGTATATTTAAATCTGTAAAACCCAAACTGGTTTTACCGCTTTGTGTAACGAGTGCTCTGGTGGTTTCCTCTGCAGACGGTTCATGGAGGGCACCCAGCCGCCTCGCATTAGATTTGGTGCTAATCTGGTAATGTCTGAACGCTGTCTTTGGATTGGGGCCGATTTTACGAGCTGTGTCCTCAAAATAAAGTGTAAAAACAAGCGGAATGGAGCGTGTCTGGTTGTGCCCGGCCCTCCGCGCTGGATCGGGAGATGCATTGACACAGTCAGGGTACCACAGGCCACAGTGGGAGTCAGCTGGCAGCAGACATGTATGCTTCCGTCAGTGAGAATGCTGGCACTTGGCATGGGCTAAACAGTCTGTCAACAAAGAGGGAAGTCCAAACAGCCGTAACCCTCCAACACTTAATGGAGCTAGCTGAGCTTCATAATGCACTTTGGATACAGCCCAGACACTCTTGCATAAGTGAGAGAAGAGGAAGTTATTGATATAAAAACAAGGGAGCTCCTCTGGAATGTATACAGTTCAGCTGATTGTATTCATTCCTGAAGGGAAATGAAAGTATATTCAAATCTTTAAGGGAATTGAATGGTGGAAGTATACCTGGACTGTTTTAACTTATGGTCAGTTGTAAATAATGACATAATGTAACACTTAACATTAAATATGACCTGAGGTGGGTAGAGTAGCCAATAGTTTTACTCAAGTAAATGTACCGTTACTTCAAAATAATGTTACTCAAGTAAAAGTAAAAAGTACTCATTCACATAATTACTCGAGTAAGTGTAGAAAAGTACTGAGTGAAAAAACTACTCAAGTCCTGAGTAACTGTTTGAACATAATGTCAGATTATCTGTTTCATTTTGTGGTAACGTGGCAAAAAAATAAAACTATAATAAACAGATTTTGATATTTTCAAAAAATAAACTAAAGACTTAAATAATATTTAAAAAAATTAAAACTCAAGACAGAATTTCCACATCATCACATTTTTCACATAAAGCTGTTCTTACATGGCACACAGAGTAAAAGTACTCTTACTCTTTCTATATTTCCAAGATTTTACTCAAGTAAGAGTACAGTTACTTCAGAATAATATTACTCAAGTAAAAGTAAAAAGAAAAGTATTGTGCAGTAAAGCTACTCTATGGAGTGCAATTTATTTAAAAAGATACTCAAGTAAATGTAACTGAGTACTTCCCACCTCTGTATATAAGAGAAAATATTTAATTATGTGGTACTCATCATCTCTGATTGGTTTGTCTACATTCGTTGTCAACACTGGATTGAGGTTGCCAATAAAACCAAAAAAGTATGCCTGCTCATGAAAAGGAAAAGTTAAAATTAAAATGTCAATATCAATAAACAATTTGCAAAATTAGAAATATTTTGAGTAAAAATCAGTCTATAGTTACAGGTTAGTCATACAGTAATAAGCTAACCTGTCATTGTTGGGATTGAGAACAATGAAATAGGTTAGTCCTCTGTTGTGGATTTGGCATGGCATCGTGATGGAATACATTTTTAGCAAGTGTAGTTTTAATGACGTACAAGCACTGTCTCTTTAAATGAGGATTAGAAAAAGAGCATGCGAGTCCGGGGGAGAGGTGGGGGCTGCTGTTGGGGCAGAGTAAAAATAAGAAGCCTCTGAAGGTGACCTCTGCTCGGGCCGATCGAAGCGCGGGCCTGCCTGGTCCCGGCCCTCTCCCAGGACCGCTGAGGAGAAGAGCTGCTGCCATACCTCGGGCAACCGCTCATTTATCTGGAATGCCGGTGCTCCGACTGCTAACGACCAACTCAAATTGGACTATTTTTTCCCATTTGTCAGTGGGCCAGCTGCACCGGCTCAGCTGTGCGTGTGCGCGGAGGGAAGGCTTAGGACAATGAAAGTTCCAAACTCATTTTTCTCACTTCTCTTAATTTCGTGGCTCTTCCTCACTGTTGGGAGAGTGTGTTGCTCGGTGGAGATGGCGTGTGGTGAAGCCGTGGGGGTGCAGGCAAAAGTCAGGCTATATAATGTGCCTGGTGTAGGATATGATCGGCGTCCTCAAGAGGGCAGCTGATGGTTGACTGCAATACTTATCCAATGTGTTATGAGCTAATTACTAGTTCCTAAATGACTATATTGCAGATTATAGTGTCATCACATTATGTTCTTCCTGATGCAACCTGGCATGACTCAAACCCCTCACCTTTACCATCAAATGTGGAATTGACTGCTACTGGGAGGTTCATTTTATTACCAAAGCAATCAAATGTCAGCCCTTCAGGATATACACTCTGACATTGTGGATATCATCATAATATTTTTTTTTTTCAGTCCAGTACACTCCTCATCTTTCAAATCAATGTCTATCTTCACTCCCTGCTTGGCTTGGGCCTGGTAGAGTCCTTATAGCTATATGCACACAGCAGTAACCCTGTCTTTAAACTGTGAAAATGCAGTGGCTCTGACGTGATCCCGCTCCTCTCTCAGATCTCACTTTGATGGACTCTTTGTAGTGCAAGGAGCTGACCGAGGTCTGCAAAGCTCCTTCTGCGTGTGTGCCATGTTTGCCCAGCAGGGGCCATCTCCTCTCTGATATTAGAAGAAACACTTTCCATTACCGGCATGCTCAATTTCACTCAGAATTTATATGACCATCACAGCACCCTCTGACCGCCTGGAACATGCACTGCGCTGAGATGACTTGGCCACAAACTTGGGTCTGTGTGGGCTGTAGGGTGTAACTTTGAGGACTGCCCTTTAAAATGAAATGGGAGATTTCAGAGCATGATTGGACCACACTTATCCGATGTAACTTTTTTGTAATATCAACCCAGCCACAAGGGGGCAATTCAGTGTACTTCCATTCCCAAGCCAACATAAATACAGATAAAGAAGGTTGCGTCAGGAAGGGCATCTACATGCACATCTACATCTACATATGCCACAACTATATGCAAATCACTGCAAAGGGCACACTAGAAGACAATTTACTGTGCTGTCTGTGTTCTTTCCGGGCGGCTTCCCCCCATTGCCCAAAGATATGCACGTGTTAGGATAATTGGTTGATCTAAATTGCCCTGTCTGGCTATTATGTTTCTATGTCAGCCCTGCGACTAAATAGATATTGTCCAGGATGTACCCCACCTATGGCCCATAGTTACTGGAGTGCATGTCCTCTCTGTGCTACCATGGGTTCTCTCCGGGTACTCCGGCTTCCTCCCATTGCCCAAAAGACATGCATGTGTTAGGAAAATACAATTAGGTCAATCTAATTTGTCCCTATAGTGAGGGAATGTGAATGGTTGTCTATCTGTGGATGTCAGTGCCAATGTAGCCCTGCGACTAACCCCGGCTAAGGCCCATAGTTGCTGGAGTAGGCTCCAACCACCCGCAACTCCTAGGTTTCAGGTTTCAGGTTTCAGTTTATTTGTCATATGCACACTCAACACAGGGTCAGAAAATGCAATGAAATGCTTTGGATCGGAAGAACCGTTAGACTCGCTAAGATACTCATGAAGTAC
>JAVQKC010024495.1:0-12812 GCA_036025475.1 Philypnodon macrostomus | reverse complement strand
TATCAGACCAAACTGAATCAGGGATATTAACGGTTCTGTTTCAATCCTTCCGCCTCGGTCAGTTCAACAGAAAACACATGTTCATGCAGAAGAATGTCCAGTATGACTCTTTCATATGTCACTGATCTGGAGTACGGCCCTGACACGGATCAATGCCTCAGGACGTCGTGGTATACTGTCCACAAGCTTCAGTCAGATCCCGGGATACTTCCTGTGAACTCTGAGGAGCGGGTGAATAATAATAATAATGAAGCAATAAGGTGCATAATGATGTACATAAATAGGCTGAGGCCCAGCTGAGGATTAGTCTATTGTGCATATTTTAGATTGATGGGGGAAACAAGATGCAAACTCTACACAGACAGACCCCTCTCCCTGGTCCGGGAATCAAACCCAGGACCTTCATGCTGTCATAGAGGGATCCACCCCCGGGATGGACAGCACAAACAGTAAATTGAATCTGTGCACAGTGTTCAATTTATCACCTACCGAGCATATAGGCTTAAATGTGCTAATACATCCCATTAGGGGCCATATAACAGTGTGTAAATGTAAGTCTGAATCCTTTCCCCCCTGCTCATACCAGTTCTGTGTTTGAGATATAATGGGCCCAAGTAGTTCATTGTTATTTGGACTCTGAAGCCTTCTGTGTGTTTCTCTAATGATGACAGCTTTTCACATTACCCACTCACTGTCACTCAGTTTCCCCAACAGCTGGTTTCACTTTCTACTTTTACAGCTCAGCTCAAGTCTCATAATCTCAGCCGATAAATAACTCGCTTTTATTGAGTTTGTAGAGAAAATAGTGTCTAATATAAACCTTTGCCAGAGCCAAACGTGAAGGCCTGAGGGCATTCATCTGAACGGGTACAGCGATGGGAGTAGGTGAGCCCTTGTAAAAAGCATTATAAACTCACTGGTCACTTTATTAGGCAGATCTATTTACATGCTCGTAAATTCAATTAGCTATAGTAAGCCTATTTAGCCAATTAGCCTATTACATCGCATTAAGCCAATGGATTCAGTTATGCACATATATGTTGAAGGCAAACCTGCTGAAGTTCTAACCAAGAGTCAGAATGAAAATGAAAACTGTATGTGAATTTTAACACGGCATGGCCTATCATCATCACCTCTCAGGATCATTATCAGACTAAGGTTTACAGAGACTGGTTTGAGATAACAGCTCAGATAACCATCAAGGTCTGCAGATCTCTGAACACCCAAGACGACAAAACATGAAGCAGGTCGGCAACAGCAGCAGAAGACCAGAAGACATAAAAGATTGAATCGTGATTTGACGTTTTGAGGATCTGATAATCTGGGAAGATCGTTGAATCGTGCTCTTCACTGCCATTTTTACAGTGACAATGCCAGTGTTCATATTATTAAATTGGCAAATTAATTGTTTTCAGGATTAGGATGAACATGATCGTGGATGTACAGTACAGACCAAAAGTTTGGACGCACCTCATTCATTCAATGAGTTTTCTTTATTTTCATGAAAAGGCAAGGAATCCCACTGATTAACCCTGACAGGGCACACCTGTGAAGGGAAGACCATTCCAGATGACTACCTCTTGAAGCTCATCAAGAGAATGCAGAGTGTGTGCAAAGCAGTAATCAGAGCAAAAGGTGCTACTTTGAAGAAACTAGAATATAAGGCGTACTTTCAGTTGTTTGACACTTTTTTGTTAAGTACATATTTCCACATGTGTTAATTCATAGTTTTGATGCCTTCAGTGTGAATCTACAATGTCAATAGTCATGAAAAGAAAGGAAACTCATTATATATATTTACACTTATGCATGCTGATCATTATCTTCTATTATTCATCCATTTTTGTTTCTATTTTATTGTTGGCATCCAGTCCGGGCAGCTAAGTAAGAATTTCATTGTGCAGGGAAACATGTTTCCTACTGTGCATATGACAATAAACACTTCCTTGAATCCTTGAATTCGTAAAAAGAACAGTTTAATATACATTGCACTTAGTTAATGAATAACAAAATAAATGGTTGTCTGTCGGTATATGCCTCTGTGTCAGTCCTGCGACCAAAAGTTGCTGGATGGTCTCAGTCATAATTTAAACACATTATTGTTCCCACATTATTTCACTATATACCTGTCCTGTCCTCTGGGTCTAAAAACACTTATAGCCACACTCACAGCACACACATCATACGACTATTGTACTGTCCAAAATACAAGGCGTCTTATATGCAGAACAGCATGAAAAGTACCATTGATTCATATTCAATTCCCCTCCCACATCAAAACGCCCCCACTTACACTGAATGATGACCATTTTCAGCTGCATGAGAAAGAAAGCCACCTGCTCTGACCTCATGTCTGACTGTTTGACATAAGAGCACTGCATTGACATACACATGTGGATTTTGACAAACACCAGCAAAGCCCAGAGCAGGATCAGAACTGGCTTTTGGCAAGACACAATATCGAGGTTAGCTCTCACCTCAACAAAGGTTTTACTGTGTTTTACAAAAAATATATTTCTACAATCTTTATGGTTTTAATTTTACTTCTGTTCCATTGTTTGACACTTACAGAGTTTTAAAGGAGTTGTTTGACACAAAAGAATGAATGTGATTTGTATAGTTTTTATATTATAACAAGAAACCTCTGTGTATGGAATTACATACATTACCTACATACATGACAAGACCAATGTAAGTGCTTAGTTAGTCTGTCTGACACCAAAAAACATCAAGCAGCTTCTAATGTGGGTTCATTGTAGTGGGTCTGACAAAAAAACACTAACGACTAGTGCTATAATTGTCTTCATAAAACACTTTATAACTATGAACCAGGCCTGAAGACCCCAACAACTGGCACCAACAGGCACATTAATCAGACATTGTGTAATTTCTACGTTTTTTTATTTTATTAATGAGCAATTAAGAGGCCCCGCCCCCAAAACATGACAAACATGGGAAGGGTCTATAAACATGGGGGCGCTATAGAAGCATTTGTTATTTGACCTTTATAATTTGCCTATGTACATTAAGAATACAATTGCCCGGATCACTGTGCCAAAATTCATGTGATTTTGCTTATGATCAGCAGGATTAATGGCTCAATAAAAGTGCTTCAGGGCATTCATTTGTTCATTATTTAATTATCATTAATTGTAGAAGTACCAAACTCAATCCAGTTTAGTGTCTTCATGATATGGAACTATCTACAAAAGTTGAAAAAGATCCGGCAAAGACTTTCTGAGTTATTGCATTCACAGTTTAGGTCAGTAATTAATGAATTACATAAGTAATATTCACCGTAGAAGTACCCAAATCAAACCATTTTGATGTCTTTATGATATGTACCTGTGTGCAAAAGTTTAAACAGATCCGGCATTTCGTTTTTGAGTTATTGCGTTCACAGCTAGGCTCTTCGGACGCGGACCAACGTGATTCCATAATATTGTTGTTTCGCTGATATAATAACCATTGAGTACTACACTATAAAAAGTCATATATCCAGTAAGTTCTTGAACATTTATTCAGTAGTTCCACTTAAAGTTAGTTTGAAGTTAAAACTCACTGAAGATCTTTTTCCTATATGCTATATCTCACCTCACACTCAGACTGCCACTCTTATCCCTGTCACCAAAGAGCCATCCTGCAATAGTCTTAATAGACCTGCAGCTCTTATTCCACTAGAGATGAAGTGCTATTGCTGAACACATAGACTGTCTCCCTTCAGGATTTTACCCTCATTAATTTGCATACATACCAAATCGATCAACTGAGAATGCCATCATCACAGCCCCCCAAAACCAGCGAGCTATGTGGAAATGCTGTTCTTTGATTTTAGCTCAGCTTTCAACACCATAATCCTAAATACATCTCTCTCAGCACTGGATCCCCGCAGGGCTGTGTGCTGAGTCACATCTCTACTCCCTGTATACCCATGACTGCATTGCCATCCACTCCTCCAACATCATCATCCAATTTGCCACTGTAGTTGGCCTGATATGGGGAGGTGAAGAATCAGCAAACCGGCATGAGGTGCCGAAACTGACCACAAGGTGTGCTATAAACAATGTGGAGGTGGACACCGGGAAAACTGAGATAATCGTTGACTTCAGGGGGAACTGGACTTGAAGAAAAATACAGTGATTGTAAAAAGAGCTCAGCAAAGACTGCACTTTTTAAAGATAATGCACAAAGACAAAACCTGATGGCAACATTCTACCACTCCTCCATAATAGAGTGTAATGGCACACTGCAAAAATTGTACAGTTTCTTCATTTTGATACAAATAAAGGTTTTCTTTTTTATGTTTTTTGGCAACAATATGCCGTATTACAACGGGATCTCTCCATTTTGTTTTATACTGTCATTATTATACACATCGCTTCCATGATAGAGGAAAGAATGCCTGTGTGGTATTAACTAGTTTATTAACCTTGAAAACGAGAACAGGCTCTGCTGGTCTATTTGTGAAAAGAGTTTCGTTTTCTGCACTAAAAGAACACAATAGATGTTTGGCTTTTTTACCGATCATCATATTACAGAAATGCATGTTGCCAGATCTTCATTCGTCCTCCAGCTCTTTAGGGACTGTTTAATGTACAAAGTGATCCGTTTCAGACTTGACACACATTTCCTCGTCATTTAGTAAAATACTGCTACTGCAAATAAAACTGAAAAATTGAGTAAGCGTTTGAGTGTAAAAAGCAGACAGAAGTTGAGTCTGTCTGACCACACATACCCTGCTAACCAAATATTCAGCAGCAGGCATGTGGGCAAACCGGGGCTGTGCATTCCTCTATTCCTCTGGGGTCCATAGACACAAGAGGCTCATGTTGTAGATCATACGAGGACTGTGAATGAAGACTTTCTAAACGCAGCGAAGGGGGAAACCATCACAGAGTATTAAACTAACCATCAATTTGGTCCACACTGAAAACGCTATCGGCTCTAGATAAATACGTTCAGCTCAGTGTCCGGAGTGATATATGTGCACTGCGGAAAATGACTGTTTTTAAAAAAGAAAATTGCTGTATTTAGCAGCAGGCTCTATTTAGACTGTCATTCAGAGTGGCTTTGCAGATGGATGGAAGTGAGGGGAGGGTACTATTATTGTGGAAAACATGTGTGCTGCAAAATATTTACCAACAATAAAAATTCAAAATACAAGCATTGATATTACAGGCTTGCCAACAGCCATTTTTGCATGTTTTATCATTGTTATAGTAGCAGATAAAATCCAGTGAATATGAGTATATGGCCAAAATACTCATATGAGGTGAAGTGCGGTCAGTTCATTAGTCAAGTACTCAATTATACATGTATGTAAAAAAATATACATATGCTAACTTCAACCTTACACGTACATACATCTGCATAGCTGTAGAATAGGAATCCAACTTTAGCTGTCATCATCAAGTTCCATTCAAGAGCCATTAGGATGGTTGTCATTCTTGCCTTTGGTGATAAAATGCAATTACTGTACATTTAGTTCAAATCAGGTGCACCCCAGCATTAAAAGCAATATCACACTTAAAAGGTATAAGGCTTTTATTATAGGTATTATTAAACTTCCACTTGGCTCATTGCAGACAAATGCAGAAAATTGGGTCAGAGGAGAGTTTTTTTTTATCTGCCTGGTATATAAGATAACTGTGGGTGAATTTTATAAAGGATTAGTGATGGACATTATAGAGCAGGATGTAAGGCTTAAGCATAACTACTGTTAACTATACTGGCATGTGTTATTACTTTTGAGTGGAGAAGAGATCATATTATTTAATCTATTGGGAATTTTCTTATTTTACACTGGCTTCAAAAACAGATTTTCAAAAGAGGCTGGTGTTTCTCGCGGTGAACTGTGGCTCATCCCACATCCCTGCTCTCAGAAAAACCCTTTTATCTTTGCATTTAGATCGTCTGCCTGCCTGCACTTCTCATGGCAGCTTCTGTACCAAGTATCTGATGGCACAGCGCACAAGAGTGTACTGTACGCCGAGCCCTACAAGTGCCATATAATATAAGTGAGATATTAAAGTGTAGTTTCATTAAGATGCATTGCGCTTCTGCTGGAAGGACATCTCTGTTCACTCTTCACTTAAACAACAGCACAATGCAACTCCCACATGCACCAGCGGCAACAAAGAATATTCCTGAGAGGCATTTAGTATCAAATGACATTATATACGTATATGTTGCCCTTGCTTTTTTGGTTTTCAGGTAAGGTTTATAGAAGAACTGTTCCATTTTAAGATTACAGAGAAATGGAAGAGCACTGATTACCAGGAATCCCCTAGTTCTAGTCCTAAGAGCTCACAAACAGAATCCACCAATAACATAACTGACTCTGTACCTTGCAATTGTACAGCATGTTTTTTATTCATCTTGTTTTGAGTTTCCAGAATGACAAGCTATCCAACCAATGCCAGTGAACACATGTTTGGCTGAGACAATTAAGAATATCATTTTCTATGTCTTGCATCTGCAGAAAACCATTTGAATGCCTGTGCAAGTCAGAGAGAGAGAGTATAGCTAAGACTCAATGATTAGTAATTCTTATGTGTCTTTCTTCAGTTTTCTAAGCATCATCTGTTGCCTCCGGATCATCTTCATTATGGCTTGTTTGTTCAAATATTTCCATTGTCCCAGCTGCTTTCACATGAGCTGTTGGGTATTCTATTGAAGCATCATGTGTTTTGCATCAGAAAAGAACTGCTTAAATGAATAAAAACTATACTGTCACGCCATTCTTGTTTTATAATGATCTGCGGAGGCGGCTCTTAACTATAGCTGTTTAATGCAAATTATTTGGAAAGTTTGAACAAAAACATAGTCTAGTTTATTGTGGGATCAAAATGCTGTGCTTAACCAACTTCCAGTAATGGCTGGAATCAATGATACTTAATGACGGATCAGAGTTTAACCAAGTTCAGACACAAATTAAAACCCGGCTGTGTTCGCCCAGACTTTTTGAGGTCGACGTCGATGTGCTACATTTCTACAAAGAACAAGATCTTTCTGAAGCTAGCTCCAAATCTCTTTTACTTTGTGCATTTTTTAAGTTGTGACCTAAATTTCCTCATGACTTAGTCAGAAATCGTTACTATGTTCTTAAGGCTCTCCACTTGCTTGCTCTTCTTTTGGTCGGCTTGGATTTTGAACAAAACAAACGGGGCATTTGCATCAAATACTCACCCACAACTGTGTGTGATGATCATAGATGGTGCAGTACGAGAGCTCAAAGAGACAGTGGGTGGTCTGAGATCAACATATACTAAATGCAATTTGCCGATAGCTATTGAATCATCATAACTTATCCACTATGCCATTTTTTATAGCTATATAAAATGGGTTATCTCATTTGTAAGCTTTTCATGTTTGAACTGGATATGAGTGGGACAAGAACAATAATGGCATCATAGACTCTGGAGGTCTTTTTCAGGGGTAAATGCTTATTCAGTCGAGCCATCGAGCACTTAATGTTAAAAATGGCAGAAATCCAATAAAACTGCAATACCGGACCTATCTCTACACCAACAACTACTTCATTGACCTCTTTTTATCAAAATCATATCAAATTGAAACGCATTGGAAACTTATGCTTTTAACCTTTGATATAGCCTTGAGAATTTTTTTTTGAGCCCACATCTATAGGCACTACATCTACATTTGCGAAATAAGGCCAATGCCTTAGTGGAGGTCTGTGCTCTCTGAATGCTTCTAATGTTTTGCTGATCTTCTTTATGTGAAAGAGAGAGTACTATGCTCTAACCATGATGTCTCAAATGTGATGAACTCTGTCATTTTTATTTTTTTATTATTATTATTATTAATATCATTATTATCATTATTATTAATATTAGTATTATTCTTATTAAATTACAGAGGCAGTGCATATTAATAAGCAGTTTTGTCATTATGCCATATCTAACTCTGGCAGAGTAATTCATTTTTAAAATATTATTAATTATTTATAGCATTTACAAAACATTATAAAAACTTAATACATTTAGTAAAAAAATCAATTAAGAAACACAACAGACCAGCAAGCAGACATGAACTCATGAACATAAACATGACAATATGCCAACAGGGGGCAGTGACAGCAGGTCTAGTTGTTAATGTTGACAGCTTTGATTAGTAATGAGCCTGAACTGTGTCTTAAATGTATTATATGTGTTTAGATTTCTGATGGTGATGGAGGTGAAGTTCCACTCAGTAGCAGCTCCAACAGAGTCTCTCCCCTCGCTGCCCCTCTGGTTCTGCTGTGGTCAGATGTTCGGATATTGACAAACTGATGAAGAGGTGGGGATGATAATCCGTGAATCAACAAGACATAGATTTGAATATTGGATCATGTTTTTACAGTTTGTTTGTACAGTGATTGCAGAGGTTTTAAAGTTGTGACACTAGCCTGAGAGCAAGTGGGTAAACAGTAGGTAGTATGTGAAAAGATCATAGAGCGCATGCACATTTTTGCTGACTGTGTGGACATCTGTTGGCCAATGAGTTTTTAAGATTTTTAACCCTTCAATTTCCAAGCGTTTGTCAGCTCTATTTCTGGCATAAAAACACTTACTTACTTATTTTTTTTATCTACTTGATGTAATCTGGATTTTTTTGAATGGTTTGATTATTGCGGCTTGGTATATGTGAAAGATTAGCAGCAAACTGTATACATATGCATTATTATTTTTTGCTCAACATGAAATACTCATACCCATAAATGAAGTTTAACTTAATTTGGTAATCTACATTTTTTATTTTCTCTGTATGCTTAAGACATCTGGTTGCTGTGGATTGACGAATACAAAAAATAAATAAATAAATAATAATAATCTGGTCCGACTTAAAAAGCACCAAATACAGAAAGACCCCTGCTCATGATTGCATTGAGCCCCCAAACCGCTAAATCTGCCACTGTTTGCCATTTATGGAAAAATTATGTAATCATGAAAAAAATTAATCAGGCCACACATTTATAGCCCCAAGCCTCAAATGAAGGGGGACGAATGAGAGAATGTTCTGTACCTTTTACAAAATTGCAGGATCAAAAATTGTGATTTGAATGGGTTTCAATGAGACACACGTGTGCAAAGGTGTAATAGTGTGAACATTCCACGTCAGATTATTTACAATAGCCAAAAAATAAAATAAAAATGCATAAATGCGTACATTTCATCAACATTATGCATGAAAAACTGAAAAAATATGCTGAATCCTAAAACACAAAAATGTGCTTAGGTGTGACTAAGGGGAAGCTATGTTTTTATTCATCCAATATTTACCATTTACGATGCTATGGATTTAGGGGCCACTCCAATGGAAAACAGTGGAAAGTGAAATTGCTGGGCTAACATCTTGAGACAGACATGATAGAGACACAACGTTTGACACTGAAATATTCGGTCTGCTGTATGGACACAAACTGTTCAGAACTTTTCTGTCAAGCTGTTTTAGTAATACGACTGCTGTGCCAACATCAGCAGAACTGGATGAGGCCTGTGTCTGCACTGAACCCCGAATGCATGTCTAAAATATTCACTCAGTGTTTTTGTGAGGGAGAGAGAGAGAGATGTTGATTGTGTGAAGTGGCCCACAGGAGAATTCATTATAACCTGAAACATGTTTAGTCTAATAGGAATCAATTCATTATCCTGTTTACACAGTTTAATCGTGTAACTGGGGCAAATTTAGAGCTTGCTGATGAAAAACTAGTTCAATAAAAAGAAGTCATTTGGCCATTTTATTTTGAAAGGTTAATTAGATATTTAAATTAGTTGCAACAACAAGACCAGCTTAATATGAAAATAATAAATAATCAAAATAGCACACAAAATACTGCACTGCAAAATTCTGGATGGTAGAACCTTTCTCTAGGGATTCTGTCGACTTTTTTTCTGCTCCTTTTCATGTCTGAGGTTTTGTAAAAAAAAAACAGGAAATTGACAGCTGTGGAGTTTTATTGTGAAAAGTTTTATTGTCAAAAGTTTTCTTTCTGAGCATTTGCTGGACTCTCCTGAACCTTCAGACTGAATTATAGAAATTGTTCTGTACAGTCCAACTACTATTGAAAATGCTGACCAAAGTGATGTTGATGGAGAGGATGTAGGTGTCATTGCTCATCTGCATATAGGGGCAGTGTAGGTCTTTCTAGTTGAGTTGTTCTGCAGCACACTAAACTGTGTGACTGTCATAAGCATTACCTGGGTCACATTTGAAATAGCTTCAGTGAACCACACTCATTATTCTGTGTGCACTTTTATTTGGCCACTGCATGGACAGCATCTCTGTCAGTTTGTCACATGTATGCACTGTAGACCAGCCTTGGTGTGTCTGGACAAGCTAGTGTCTCTTTAACTTTAGCATTAATGCACCTTCATACAGAATACATACAGTGTATATGATCCTTCTATGGGAGTTGCAGACCGTTCACCCTTTTTTCACAATAGATTTACTATAAACACACACTCTATGTACTATTATGTCCATTATCACTACTCAACAGAAATCAAACATGCCTTGCAATGACATAATATTATACCTTCTGGTTGTTTAGTTTAGGGAACTACAAAATAAAATCCATAAATTCAACTGTGTATAAAAAATATTGCAATGTTGTATGTATTCTCGTAAAGATCCATTCTGTCTTCCTTTAACAATGTTTAGTATATTCTTTTTGACAAGACAGGAGCATTTGTTTACCTGTTTTACATGTTTTGACTACTTCCTGTAGTCATCGTCAGAAGCGTCACGTGATGTTGCTGTGATGTGACTTGTAGGCTGATTAGGTGGTTTTATCAGACAATAGGGACTGCTATCTGTCTGCTACTGTCTGACGCCTTCTCCAGGACCGTGTCCCAGGTGTGGGACAGAGTGTACGCTCCTTCATCCCGGTTTATTGTCCTTGGTGCACATTTCCTGATCTCGATGGCCTCCCTGATCCAGCAGTGATACTTGTTACTTTCAGCACAGATGACCCTGGCGTGTTTCCAGTCCATGATGGGATTTTCTCTTTTACAATGATCTGATATGGCTGAGATTTTCTTGATCGGCGTGTTCTTTTATAACTGTCTGTTTGATGTTTCCTTTTCACATTCCTTCTGGTGTTCTTTTTTCTGTGTGCCAAATGATCTGCCAGTTTCTGTATGTATTGTATGTACTCCTTAAATTCAAATACATTGTTCTTGCATTGTATAACATGAACTGCCTTTGCCAGTGCACTTTCCCCTGTGAGTAGTTCCAGTCTTGTTTGTTATAAATATGACTGCCTATATACAATACAAGATCCTGTTTAAGTAAATCATCTGAAAGACCAGATAGTGGGCAATGCACTGGAGTTGGATGTTTCTGAACTGTGTGGGAAGTTTCCCCAATGAGAAATAAATCAAATATTCGAAGGCCATAGCGGACAGTTCAGAGTGCTCTTAATCATGCATGCAAAGAGAGTAGGCAACTGTATGCTGAAGGCTGTCAACAGTATTATACAATGTCAGATTATATGATAGAAAGATGAGCTCGTACTGCGCCTGAGGGCTTGAACAAAAGCTCAGCAGAGCTTAACCTGCTAAAGAGTCTTATAATTAAAAAAAAATCCTGAAAATGTACCATGCCTGAGTAATATATTATAATTGTGACAATTTTATTAATATGAATATAAAGATGTATGTCTGCAAAGGACATTATTTTAGTTACACTCCAATTTTCAAGAAAAGCTACAAGTGATACATTTTTGGTGTGGATCGTGTCATTGTCATGTAGCGAGAGCAAGTATGGTTTATGTAGCCACAAGGGGTCAGTCAAGTAACAAATGATTTTGGGTGATGATTTGGAACACCATCTTGATCCAGGATTTCATTGAATGCTTTTTGTATCTGTGAGATCATGCTAACTGTAGCCATAAGGTGCTAGGAAAGTAACAATATGTATGTATGTATATATGTATGTATGTATGTATGTATGTATCTACAATCTATGTATTACAATTGTAATACAATTGTGAAAAAAGTGGGGCCCAATGAACAGCTAATTTCCCAGACACTAATTAAAATTGCCTATTACCTTTTCTAAAAAATGCCATTAACATATTAGTGTTATTTTAAAATATCCTGCTAACAGACTAACCATAATGATTTCGCCGAAACGACGATATTATGGAATCACGTCGGTGTGCGTCCGCAGATCCTAGCTGTGAACGCGATAACTCAAAAACAAATTGCCAGATCAGATTCAACATTTGCACACAGGTACATACCATAAAGACGCCGAACTGTATCGATTTAGGTACTTGTTATTGTTCAGCAGGAATAATGGCTCAATTAAAGTGCTTCAGGGCATTAATTAGTTAATTAATTAATTGTCATTAATTGTTGAAGTACCATTCTCAATCCAGTTCTGCATCTTCATGATATGTAACTGTTCAGAAAAGTTCAAAAAGATCCAGCAAAGACTTTTTGAGTTATTGCGTTCACAGTTGAGATCATAGAGGAACTGCCCCAAATTGTGGCAACCATGAGAAGGGTCTATTTGTCTTTTTTGATGTTTGTGAAGAATGATTTTTGAGAAATTTAGTAAATTTCCCTAAAACTACATTCTTCTTTCAGTCTATAGGGGGCGCTATAGAAGAACCTGTCATCATATTAGTCAGATGTGTTCAGGGCCGAGGGGTAATTAGGTATTTTAAGTTTGAGCCTAATCGAGCAAAGTATGTGCACGTTAGAGGCTGTCAAATATACCTGACCTCCCAAATTCAATTTAAAATGGCCGACTTCCTGTTTGTTGTAGGGCGGGGTCATAATAATATTTTATGTTGGGTACAC
>JAVQKC010024486.1:0-20256 GCA_036025475.1 Philypnodon macrostomus | reverse complement strand
GTCTTCAAAACACTATCCTTTGTATGTCTATACCACCATATATTAGTACAGTCTAGGCCAGGGGTGGGCAAACATGCAGCCTCTGGGTACTGAAGTTTATAACAACCTGGGTGATAAATTGGCAATATTTTATAATATAAAAAAATATGAGAAAATGCTTGGTGGGCCGGATTAAAAAGCCCAAAGATCCACATGTGGCCCCCAAGCTGCAGTTTGCCCGCCCCTGGTCTAGGACATTTAATTCTAATTTGAATCACATTGAAAGAACACAAAATGGCAGAATGTTGCATACCTTAGTTGGAATACCACATCATACCCCCCACATCCACAGACTTTTTCATATTTATGCAGTAGCTCCCAAAGACACAAGACAACACAAATTGTATAAAAAATGAAACAAGGCTTACCTAGCATGGAATCATTGGTCACATCTGTAAGCAGGCCATTGGGGGAAGAGAGAGAGAGAGAAAAAAAAGAAATGTCAGCAAATTACAATGTACTGCTAAACTTCGGTGTAGGCACAGGCTGTCACTGCCGCCCTGAAAAATTATGGCGTCCCGGTGTTGTACAGTGAATGGGGGTTAAGAATAGTCCGTGTCAAGACTGGGGCATCATTTATTAATCTGGGGAACGTGAAGGGTCTGAGATGGTCTCCTGGGAGGATCCGAAGTTGCATTAATATTTGTCAGTGCTTCAAGATTTTTGACAGTTCGGCATCGACGCTGTTAGCAGAAAAACCTTTTAATTACTGACAAGCAGCGGAATAATATCACAGTTAGATCAAAACAGAGCTAACCTCTGACCACTTCATTTAATTGCAATTCTATAAGGTAAATCTATGTACATGCTTGTGAGCTCAATTTGCTATTACATCTCTTCACATTCCATAATGTCAAACAAATCAAAATAAAGGCCATCGTTAGTCTAGGGTAGGGGTGTCCAAACTTTTTTCACCGAGGGCCACATGTCAGAAATGTGTGTTGTCTCTCTATATTACAACAATAACCACACAGAGAAGTGGACTTGGATTATATAGAGTCAAATGCAGTAAAAAGACCATTTGAGCCAATTGAGAGGTAAGTCTGAGGGCCCCAAACAATTGCTCTGAGGCCGGGCCATAGTTTGGACACCCCTGGTCTAGGGTTTTACAAAGAATCATTTGAAAACAGAAGTAAATGAGTGAGTGGCAGTTCTGTGTGCAAAAATGCCTTGCCTATACATCGAGGTTTGACAAAACATGACGCAGATGGGCTACAGCAGCAGAAGCCCACTTTATTAGGTACCTAAAAAGTGGCCAGTGAATGTGCATTCTATTCATTTGGCTGTTACCAGGGATCCATCAGCAAAATAAAACACTAGCCACCAAAGCAGTGTCAGTAATACTCTCTACTCCCAGTTTCTTTAAGACCTCAGATGTATATACTGGGTTTCATTACAACGCACTGTCTTGCACTGATATTGGTCCCTCTTTGCTTGTACACTTCTAAAGTACAGTTTCGCTTTCTGGTAAACGTACAATAAAACAAGTGAATGTGCTATACCGACATAAGGCCATGTTGTTGCTTACAGTGCAGTTCCTACGCAGTATCTTCCCAGTAATATGATTTATCACCGTTGATGCCTGTCCTCTGAATTAATTTACATTTTTCCCCTGCTCAAATCCCAAAGGGGGGCAAGCGGGGTGGAGAAGTTACAGTATATGTTTTGTGCGCTGGGACAAATGTGTTTTCAGCAAAGATGCAAGAAGGTGGGGATAAAAAAAGACTTGCAGGTTCAATCTTTGGGACACTCATTACCCATTCATACTGACATGAATTCTCCCACTCGATGCTACTGTTGTTGCTAAACAGAGCTCAGCTGAGGACCTTGAAGCTTCACGTTGGGAAAATTGGACCCAGGGGAACGCGGGGAGGCAGGGACTGATGTCAGACTTCAAGAGCCACTCCAAAACACCTGGGGTTTCAATGACATTAGCATCAGGATCGGGAGCATTTGGGATGGTGTAGCTAGCAGCTTGGGGAACCTACAGATATAGACAGTAAATGTGTACATGCAAGAAGAGACGTTAGATATTATGCAAACTTCATATTTTTGAGGTTTCTAGTAATGTTTTTCCTTGTCAAAATGTACTTGGGGTTGTATTTTGCTTTATTCAAACCTACACATTTTCACAGATTGCTTTAACTACATATGGGCAAAGCTAACAGCTAGCATTAGTTACCATGTAAAGAACGACTTGTACAAAGTATTGATGTTCAGCGCAACAGGCTTTTAAGGATGGCAGATGCAATTTTCATCCTGGTGTGCATTCTGAATGAGACAGAAATTAATAAACTGAGCAAAAGCGGCGAAATGGTAGCATTATGACCTTTGGAAACTAGCTTTTATTACTGAAGGTTCTGTGTGTTCCACCCATGTGTATTTCTCTCCATCTAATCACATTGGTTCTTTTTAATGACAATGTTTTTGCAGTGCAGTGAAGACTATTGATTTCTCCACAATCCTGCAGTGCAAATTTGGAAGGCTGGCCAATCAAAACTAGTGGAGGTAGCGTGGGCCTAAGTGGATTAGACCGGCGAGGCTGGGCCAAAGCGACTCTAGTGGGAGAAATCCAAAGCCCTGGTGACTTCAATAAAACCCACTTTCTGTGAACCAGCAAAAAGATGGAAGGAGAAGACACTTTTCACCCTCTCTCGCCCTCCTGGTTTAAGCAGATAAGCTCCTTTTCAGGGTCTTAGTTATGCTGGGGAGAACCAACAACACAATATACAAACTTTGACAAGGCTAAAGGAAAGCTGAGAACTCTTTCTTATGTTGTCTCTTTTCTATTGACAAGAAGGATTTAGGGATGTTTGGAGTGGTCAGCGCTGGGGGAAATTACAAAAGCTTTTGTGATATGACGGGACGAGCACGGTACTGTTTGTAAGGCCCACTTTGAGTTTTCACACTGACTACGGTACAGATACGGAACGGGAGCCGCGGGAGCTCCAGTGGAAGAAGGAACCACTGAAGTCTGTGCTGGGCAAGGATTCTATTTTTTCACACACACATACTGCATTCAGCGTGATTAAGGCCTTAGGTATGTGCCAATGTAGCCAGGGTTGTCCCAATGTTAAGCTTTTTGTCCTGGCATATCTACAAAGCACTGTTTAAATGCCCCAACTTGGTAACAGCCATGTAGAATGCCATGCTTGCAACTCAGTGTATTTCAGTGGTAATCTCAATTTATAGTATCCCAAGATTGTGATTAAATGTGACATCCATCCATCCATCCATCCATCCATTTTCTTCCACTTGTCCGAAACCGGGTCACGGAGGCAGCAGTTTAAGCAGGGAAATCCCGCCTTTGACCGCCACCCGATCCACATTGCACCCTAAATGTGACAGTGTAGGATTTGTTCTTTTATGACAAACATTCAAATAGGAACAAGAATACAAATTGAGTGTGTTTTAACCTTGTCCAGAAACTTAAGATTAAACTTAAAGCGACACCATCTGCCCTTGGTGGGGTATTTGGGCTGCTGTATATTCAGTCCTCTGAGACTTTTGGGACAAGGACATTCATTTTCTCCAGGGAGATTCTTTTTGACACGGGCCGCTCTTGACTTTTCTCATACATCATATAACAGTCACAACACTTCAGCCGCCTACAACAACACTGCATTTTTACAAAGTTGTTTGATCACATAAGCTGAAAAGACCCATTATCATCTGTGCAAATGCTGCTAACTTTAAAGTGACTTGATCGTGTGAAATGAAAATTCTAGCATTTGGAAAGAGATGGCATCTGATGGTATGCCCATGAACTACCAATTAATGCCACGCGCCCACATTTTTGCACTTTTCCAAACCACACAGGATTAGAATTGCAATTGAAGTATGAGTATAATGCTAATTCTAAAACTAATTAAAAAACAACCCTTTTATTGGAATGCTTACTGGAAATGTGAAAAACTGTAATGAATCTAAAGTACCCCTTTTAACTCCTATTTAAGTATCGATCCATAAGTGCATACTATACAGTGCTTTTGAAGAGTGCGTAGAACCTGCAAAGCCACCATTATCTTAACCATATATTTATTACGCTGCTGTTGGTTCAATTTGATAATTTCTGTATAACATTTTAAAACCTAAATCAAGTTGACATACATTTCTGCTTTCCTATACATTAAGGAATTTTGACTTCTTTAGCCGACTGGGCACATTTTGAAAATTCTTGTCTTTCTTCCCTCCAATTCTCTTCCCTCCATCATCTTTTTGCCCGTGATCTTTTTGCCCACACACACACACACACTCACAAAATCAAGAGAAAGTTCAAACTATAACATGGCTCCAGGACTGTGTCCACTAATTGGAAATCAAAAGCATTGAAGCTGGAAGGCTGCCTGAATGGTGGACCAGCCTGGACCTCCATGCGCGGCTGTTGTCGGTCAATTTGGGCCGTGACAAAAATGAGCTGGCTTGCTTGTGTCACCATTTAACCTACTCACAAGCGTGGAATCGGAGCAGCTGTTTTCTTTTACAGTTTCACATAATAGGCACAAAATGGCCGTCTGTGGTTGGCTAAGGTCCAGCTCGCAGCAAAAAGGACCTCGATCCACAGGGAGAGGTGTGAAACAAGAACATGGACGAAGGAACTATGTTGTGAATGAAATGAATCTTGGACCCTTCCATCTGAGCTGATATAAGATCATATAAACATGCATTTTTTAGTCCTTCCACAACAAAGAATTAAAGGGATGCTGACAGACGCTACAGATGGCCTTGGCTTGCACAGGCTGCACAAGTATCAAGAAGTTTACCCAAGTTGCACTAGAAGCCAGATTGCCTCCAAATCTAAGACAGGAGGACTCTCGCTAGCTTATATCTGCATTTTTTTCTTTTTTGTTTTTTCTTTGAGGTGTGAATTTGTGAATGACAGTCTGATGAGAGCCGTTAGAGAAAACTTCATTTGGCGATTGTCAAAATGCGGCGCTGGCCAGTTTTACAAATGGCCGCTCAGGCGTGACAGCAGAGGAGCCGTGTGTGATAACGTTAGCACAGAGGCAGATGTTCACATCCTGTCACAGCTGTCTCGCTTTTTGCAAAAACACACCAACGTTCTGTAGATCTGAAAGCCCAAATCAGTTAAACTTGTGCTAATTTAGTTTCTGGGTCATACAAGAGTCAAGTAAATGATTGGTAATTAAGAAATAGCTCATGGTTTTGTGGCAAATTGGTGATTTAGTTGAATTTAATACTCCCCAAAGCGCCGAAGGCAAAATCATGTCATTGTTCTTGTATTACTTTGCTTAAAGTAATATAGAGTATTATACATTTTGATGTACTTTATTGTCAAGAAAACGTCATAATGTGAAGTACATACTGGGAGTTCTGGCCAATCATGCTTCTATATAGACCCTTTAAAATGTTTGTCATATGGAATGTTCAAAGTTCCGGAATGGAGCCGACTGGAGCAAAAGTGAGTTAACTTTACAAAAAATTAGTGTTTGTGGTGAGGGATAGAATAATTATGAGCATACAATTAAAAATACAAAATTTGGAATATGTCAAATGTCTAACTGTTACTAATGTGTACATTAAATACACATACAATGTGAGGTACATTCACTGATGTTTCCTAACCAGGCTCTGACCTCACCTACATGTGGCAGAGTGGTTGGCATTTTCCAAAACCATCTTCATTTGTGACATTTTGTGGCTAATGCTAATTTCTCCATTGAAAATGTATTATGGTGTTGCCTCCAGTTGCCTCCATTCCGGAATTTAGATATTTCAGTTTACAAACTTTGAAAGGGTCTATGGAGGAATCGTGAGTTATAAATGCTCCCATAATTATTATTAACAGGTAATAGCAATTGTTTAGTTTTAATTTGCTTAGTTGGTGTGGTTTGTATTACACACAGGTTTGAGGAAATTTGATTTTATAACAATAACAATTCAAAAACACTTAAACTGAATGAATGATTAAAAAATAGCAAGATGCCAATCATATAGCCTGAGTTCTGAACTAGAGGTGATCTGAGTTAAAGTGGCAAAAGGAGGGGAAGGGAAGAGAAGAATTATATGAAAGACTAAAAAAGAAACACCTTGAAGCATTAGTTTCAGGCCCTTCATATCAACCACTTGTGGAGACAGAAGGGGAGACCCTACGGGCTGCCGTACATCGACCTCAGAAATCAAGGAGTCTACAACTGGAGAGGTTCCTTTAGGCGCTGATGTGAGCAGAGGAGAGTAAAAGAGTGGCTATAATACCAGTCATCTATGGTTCAAAAATCAGCTTTGTAAACAAAAGTTCCTTTTATTAAAATGATCAACTACCCCATTACATTTACTTGAGTAACTCTAAATACATTGTTCTTCTAAGAGTAGTTTTGACGCACCATCATCATTATCATCATCATCATCATCATCATCATCATCATTTTCGCTTATGGAGATTGATTGACTCAGCAGATAATTGGCTATAGTGACTAATTGGAACTGGATAAAAGCATTCTTGTAACTTTTTAATTTGATTATATATAGATTTGACACTTTGGATTGAAGAATTGTGAGCATTGATCTCTTGCTTGATGACTGAACATGAAATTCATTAGGCCCAACATCACTGTAGGTGTGAATGCTGACTCAAATTGTAAGGATTCAACAGATAATTAGTTGTAATGAGTAAACAATGCGGCCACAAGATAGAAGCACGCTTATTGGTTTTTAATTGTGTGTGCGGGTCTAGTACTGAGAGCAGTGGGACCTGTGCATTGGCCCGTGTAAGGCCAGGTGCAGTCATTATACCACGGGACAGATGGATCAGCAGAAGCGTGGCCCAGTTTTAACTTGCAAGGCAACATGGTCCCCGCCATATGTAGTGCTCATCATTAAAATTGGCCTTTAACCTTTTGGTGGCACACCTGCAATTCTAATGATGTTAATTAACAATGACCAGAAGTGGTGATATTTTCAGATGTGGTACAAATAAATACTGGGTTTTGTCAATGCAATTAGGGTAGCAGAATATATCACCGTTTGAATCACATAAAAAACTAAATTAAATGCAATGCTAATAAAGTCTGATAAAGCTCAGAATTACCGTATTTTTCGCACTATAGGGCGCACTGGATTATAAGGCGCACTGTCAATGAACAATAACAATAACTCTCAACATTGTTCAAACGTTAATGGGCGCATTTACAATAACTTTAAACCTTGTTCAGTTGTAACACGTAAAAAAACACAGTCTGAAATCAAACGTTAGCATATTCACAATAACTTAAATTTATTCAGTTATAACACGTAACATACAACACAATACAGTCACTGTTTCAGTTTATTTCTCATCCACAAATCCCTCAAATTCTTCATCTTCAGCATAGTACCGGTGTGTATTACTCTGCGACGCTCCTGACTCCCGGAGCTTTGTAGTTTACCGAAGTCGTACCAAAACATTTTGACGGAGCGCCTTGAGCGCCGTGTGACACAAAACTTGGAAGTCAGAAAGGCACAACCAGAATTAATCCATATATAAGGCGCTCCGGATTATAAGGCGCACTGTTGGTTTTTGAGAAAATTAAAGGCTTTAAGTGCGCCTTATAGTGCGGAAAATACGATATATGAAAGTTCAGGTACTTTATGTGTCAAGGTATGGACCGGTATAGTAGTATTGTCCACTCACCTGCTCCCTGTTTGAGTAAGTCTGCTGCTGTGCTGATGTTAGCCACTGGGGATGCCTCCTGTAACTGTACCTCTCCAACCAAATCTGACAGAAAAAAGTGATATTATTAAATTAACATCGTCTACTCATTGTCAACAGTTACTATTGCCTAAATGCTTATAGTGTTGTAAAATGTACATGCTACATAGATATCTGTCAAGTAAGTACAAACCTTTCTCTGGGAGCTTGAGAGCGCAGGGCAGAGAGATGGGGGTGATGGAGTGCTGGTACACTAACGCAGATAGACTCCCTGTAGGGAAAAGATAAACAATCTGTTGAGTCAATTGTGATGTGTTGTTGCATTCTGCCCTTTCACCACCAGATGTCCCCACAAGCAGCAAAAACATAAGACAAGAGAAAGTACCAAAGTAGGGTTCGTTCTGACAGCCCTTGATCTTGACTCCTCTTGGCCCGGTCTCTATGAGGAAGTGTCTGACCAGCTGCTCCAGAGGGTCACTCACTGAAACAGGCAAAGATTTTTTCAGAATTACAGAAAGACAAAAGCAAACATAACATTATATAAGGAAATGCTGTACCTTTGCTGCTGTGATTGGTCAGGTTGGCGGGGGGTGTGGCCACCTTGAGGGCCAGTCCGTACGCGCCCTGGAAGGAGTTACTGTCTCTGATCAGGAAGGTCCCAGGCTCCTTCTCCTTCAGAGCTGCAATCGCTGCGAGAGGCAACATACACATATTTACTTCAGTTTTTTTCTTCTATATGCAGTAATTATATCGGCAAAAACAACGATATTATGGAATAGCGCCCCCTATAGACTGAAAGAAGAATGAAGTTTTAGGGAATATTACAAAATTTGGCAAAAACATTCTTCACAAACATCCAGACAAATCCAAAAAGTCAAATAGACCCTTCCCATGTTTGTCATGGTTTGGGGGCAGGGCCTCTTAATTGCTCATTAACAATATTAAAACACTTAGAAATCACACAATGTCTGATTAAGGTGCCCGTTGGTGACAGCTGTAGCAGACGTATGGGGCAGACGTATGGGGCAGACGTATGGGGCAGTTTCGCCGATAGACACCTTGCTGTCGGGGACGACAGCACAGGCCTAGTTCTATATTTGTGACTTGGTTCAGTTTTATATATATTTAGTACAATTTGTACTTTTTAGAACTTTTACTACATCTCCATAATACATACATCCTTTAGTACATTTTTAACCTTTTTTTGCTTGATTTTTTATTAATTTCATCATATGTTCTGATGTTCTAAAAAAGGGAACTTAATAATGATCATAGCAATATATTACATTTAGGCCTGATTCTGAACATGAATTTAATTTGTATAAATAAAATAATAGAAGAAATAAATAGAAGTTATCCTTTTTGGTATAGGCCATATAGACAAATTCCAGATTTCCATATCAGCTAAATTCTACAATATACAGTTATTTTTTATTTGATCCTCAACAATATTCTGAAATCACTTCACACAATCAATATTGAAACATACCCTGTTCTCTGGAGATCCCCGGTTTGTACCAAAACCGTGAACTATCCTGGACGAACTTCACACTGACCCTGTTCTCCACCTCCACCGCCCCCTCGTGTTGCCCTGCGGGGGGCGCCATCTCTCCTACGGTGGGCGAGAAGGTCACGTGATGCTGGTTCCCTCCTCCTACTACCTGCCTCGATACCCCCACCCCATCGCTCAGGGGGCTAGTATGGGCCGGTGGGGGGTGCCTCTTCTCAGGCAGGGGTGGCTGCGGGTGGGGCAGAGGGATGGAGATGGTGGAGTAGTTAGCTGAGTAATGCTGGTTGGGGTAGTATTGTCTTCGGTCTAGCGTCCCCTGGTGGTGGTGCGACGGAGTGGCACTGTTTGGGTGGTGCGGATGATGGGGGTCGGAAAGCATTAGTTTTCGGCCCAACGTAGCGAATCCGGGAACAGGGCTTTCGGATATGGGCGAACCTTCCATACTATTTGGAGTAGTGGGCTTTAGAGATTGAGAAATTGGTGAGGAAATACCGTTGACTGGCTCGGTTTGAACAGCGGCCTCTGTTGGCGAGGAGGGGGTAATGTCCGGGGCTGGCGGGGCTTGTACAGGGGACGGTGGACGGTTTATTTGGTTAGATTCAGTGATTACAGTTGGATTTTGTGTTTGTGTAGATGCAGCTGGTAGGTCTTTGGTTTGTCCAGTAGGTGGCACTCCTGTGCTGTTGCCCTGGTTTTGGGAGGGGCACTCCGGAGGGGTGTCATCCCTGTGCAGAGGGCCGTCCTGTGGCGAGGAGCTCTCACAGTCACTGCCGATGATGTCTGTGGTGCGGATCTCGTACTCCCTACTGCCTCCACTAGGACTGGAGGGGAAAAAAACATTAAATAAATATACATGTTATCACACACTACATTTCAAGTAGCTTAGTCAGGCTACATTGTCATGAAAAAGAGACTGAAATCTAGTTAATATTATACAGAGCAGGCTCAAATATATGTATTAGTTGAGTTTGACTAGTGGAAATATGGGCTTTTAAGATTCTGTATGATATTCTCTATATACATATTCTGTTCTTTTAGCCTGTGAACAACAGAGAGCAGATGGTGGACAAAGATCAGCAAGCTCCTCCTTCTACTCCCATAAGACTGTTCAGACCTGACATGACCAAAGTGTGGCCTGAGGGTCTGTCATGGAACTTGACAAGTTTAAATTTGGCCCTCAGTTTCATTAATAAAATAGACATCCGTTGGCCCTTAAGTAGTATTACAGTTGCCTTTTAGTTATTTGCTTTTCAATCCAGTTCTATCTTCATTCATGACAATAAGTTACTGTCTAATCTAACATAAATGACCATCTCAATTTCAGACTGGATGGAAATTTCTGTTAATTCTACTGGTGAGCAGGATAACAGAGGGATGGTGTCTCTGCAACGTTTTCATATTTTCAAATATGGCTCTCTATGATAAAAAATTTGGACAGTCCTGGTATAAACCATCAGTCTACGGAAGATAAACTTTAGAAGAGAACTAACTAGTGAAGTTAAATGTAATTGAATAGCATAACAGACCTAATGCCTTTATTTTGGAGTATTTCATTTTGGCGAGAGGAAGTGAGTTGTTTAAAATGTGTCACAATGGAGAGAATGAAAGAAGCTATGGTTGTGTTTATGGTGTGTGAGATGAATTTTTGCTCCTATCCGGAAAAGGGAAAAAGGTGTTTGGTTTGGGATTAGTTGTTTGTTATTGGAAATGAATTCACTGTTTTGTACTTTTAGCTCTTACGGTGTTCTTATATGTGCAACGGAAGGTGCACTATGTAACTGGTGAGCAGAAGGCAGTGTGACAGTCTGTAAATGATCATCACTTTCAGCAGAGGTCTTCTAATTAATTATCTAGTAACGACTCTTTATGAAACGGACGACAGCAGTAGTTAGCAGTACCTCTCCTGGTTGCGTAGAGGGCTGCTGGTGTGGACAGGAGTAGAAGGTCCTGACATATCAGAGGGAGTAGAACAGGCAGGATGAGCCTCTCTGTGAACTCCTTTAAAGGAACCATGGGTAATGTTGTCCCTCCAGCCAATGCTCTCACCAGAACTACGCAGCCCATCTGAAAAATACAGATTTCCTTTGACACTATTTGCACATACAGCCTAATGTTACGACTGTGCTTAGAAATCTCTATATAAAGACTATTTTCTGGAGATAAAATGACAAAAGTTATGTTTTCGATAGCGTTTGTCTGTTTGAAAAAACGGATTTGGATGAAATTTTCAGGGAAGGTCAGGAATGACAAGGAACAATTGATTAGATTTTGGGAGTGATCCAGATCACTGTCTGGATCCAAGATTTTTTTTTTAAAGAATGCCATCTGTTAGCAACTCAAAAATGACTCCACCAATTTGGATGGAATTTTCAGGGAAGGTCAGAAATTACACAAAGACCAGTTGATTAAATTTTGGGAGTGATCCGAGGAAATGAGCTGCCTTGGCGGAGGTCTGTGCTCTCTGAGGGCTTTCTATTTTGTACAGAATCTAGTTCATCATATGTTGTATATAACAGAATTTGTGGCAAAGGCCATATAGTTTAAATCAGATTGGAGACTCACCAGTATGTGTCTCAGATGGGTACATCTGGTGTGGGTGATGTGTCCCGTTGCCATGGTGATGCGTCCCGTTGCCATGGTGACTGCACTGGCCTGTCACCGCGGAGGGGGCTGGGGGCAGCGGGGACGTGGACTCGGACTGGTACCCCGAGCCGTACCCTCTGCTTTCGGAGGGCGAGGGCTGGTAGGGCGAGCAGGGGCACACCTGGCGGGGCGTCTGGTACCCGCTACTGCTGCTGCTGTACTTCATGTCCAGGTGGGAGTGGGCGTGGGAGCGGGTTGCCTCTGGGTACGCCGGGTGACCCGAGGGGAGAGGGTCAAAGGTGAAGGCCGGGAGGTCGTGCGTCTGTGGGCCGTAAGAGGATGAAAGATATTAGGACATTTTCATCACGGCAAAATTGTTAACTTAGTTGTGCTAAATTAAGGAACTCATGACTCAAATTGGTCTGTCAGATATATCATTTAAACATATAGGGTACCGTGGTCCTCCTGTGCCAGTATTCCGCTTCCCTTTCCCACTCCGCGTCTCTGTCCCAGTGAAAAGACATGTCCCGCCCTCGCCTGTCCCAATGGAGCTCTCTCGGAACCTCCTCCCTCGTCCTCCTTAGCCCCGCCTCTCTCTGCTGTAGCTCCGCCTCCCTATCCCAATGAAAGCTATCCCCTCGCTCGAGCCGAAGAGTATGGTACGGTTCCTCTCTTCTCACGGCACAGTCTCTACAGGGGCAGCTGGCATGTGATGGGCCATCCATAAGAATCACGTCGTGGTAGGTCGGGCTGATTTTGGGGTGGTGCGGGTGGCTGTGGGGCGGAGGTGCGTGGTGGTAGGGCGGGTACTGGTCGTCGGGGCAACATGGGCGGTGATGCGAATAGTTGTGAAGGTGCGGCGTCAAATCCGGAGAGGGGTAGCACATGTGGCGGGATGTTTCGGAGCAGGAGCGGTGTAGGTAATGTTGCCCTGTTTGCCGGTCCCATACTAAGTCAGGAGGCGGTAGGGATTGGTGAGGGTGGGGCGGGGAGTAGTGCTGGCATAAATCCATGTGCGACGGAGGGGGGGAGTTAGTGGAAGAGGGGGTGGCGCCGTGGTGGCCATTGGTCCCGGGAGCGCGGTCCAGGCAGTACCCGTTTGGCATGAGCAGAGTGCGGTCGCAACCCGGTTCGGCACACCGCTGGGATCGGTACCCGTCCCTACAAGAACAGGAGCGGTTAAGTCTGAGGGTCCCATTTCTTTCTGAAGGAGGTAAGGAGTCCCCATCATCCAGTATGGCAGTCTCCCTCTCCCCCCCATTGTGCCCCTCGATGCCCCCGAGCAGGCGCTCCAGCTCCTCCTGCTCCTGGCGGGTGGGGGGCGGAGGCGAGTGGGGCAGGGAGTCCTCTTGTTGAAGGCAGGACTGGTTTAAGTGGCTGGAGTGAGCGGACAGGCCAGAGTCTGAGCTGTGGGAAATAAGATGACTGCTTCTGTCCTCGATAAGGCCCGCCCCTGGACTGCTGCCATTGGTGGACGTGAGAGAGCCTGACCCAGCCCCTCTGCGCTTCTTAATCTGGGCGTAAAGGCTGCCGTCAAGAGGACCTTTAGTGTGAGCGATGTCTGTAAAGGAAAACAAAGAAACAAAAACAACAGTCAACAGTTATATTTCATTTAAAACAAGTGATGACATTTTAATAATAATTTTAATAATCATTTTTGTATTTATTTTTAATAAAAATTAACCATTGCCATTGCCCACCAATTCAATAGTTTCAATGTGAGCACTACTGTCATACTAAAAAAACAAGAAACCTATCTCATTTAGGTTTTAGCTCAATTATATATTGTTTGCTAAATGCTAAATCGAATGAAATTTCCAAAAGGTTTTCTAACCAGGCTCTGACATTACCTATGGATCAATGCATTTATCTCTTGTGAGCTTCTTATTATAACATTTGTATCAGATTTTACCCTCCAGACTATCCTGGTAGTGCTCATTGAAGTTCTCGTATGAGTCCCAGCGGACCACAGGGTCTGCGGTGTTATAGTCCACAGTCACCGCCGGATCATTCTTCTGGAACTCACGACCTGACCACAATAGAATGTCTATGAGTAAGTACTGGTGCTGACCAAGAGAATGTCCATACTATAGTAATGAGAAAGTCCACCTTTGATCTTCTCAGGTCCAGAGGAAAAGACAAACTCCACTGTAGCGTCAGATGGAAAACGTTCATCTGAGGACAAAAACAGAACACTACTTATCCCTTCTTAATATCATATATATACATGATTCAGTTCACTTTCTCAGTAAAATACCCACATAAGCCCTTTATTTGAGGGTGGCCACCCTGTGTTAGTTACATGGGGTTCCCTGAAGAGACCATCACGTGGAGTTTCTGTGAATATAATTCAACTTGATATCTTCTACACATGTGCTGGGGTCTGTTTTTTACATTTAGACTATACATAGCTCTATTGGCCTGTCAGCTGAGTTTGTGGTGGTTTATGTGAAAGTGAAGCCTATGAGGAAATGAGGTAATGAACGTCTCCATTATAGTCTTTAACAGGGGAGCACCGTTTGGGTCTCGCTCCAGGCCAGAAGTCTAGAATGAGGGCTTCATCCACCACAGGCTTATAGAGCCACTCTGTTTATAAGGTTAGCACTTTGGATGCCAGGAATGCTAATGTTAACCCAAAATCAAGGCCAGTGTTGTTTTAATGAACACAACTGACCAAACTCAACACAATACACAAAGGCTGGACTAGAAACTTCTACAGAATATCCTCTTTTGATGTGTTCACAGTATGTCACTGTTAATGGCAGCCATATTGCCTCGCCATGTGTCTAAACCAGGGATGCCCATACCTTTTTCCTCAGGGAGCCAAATTAAAAATGTATTACTGGTCTGTGGGCCAAATGCAAACATATTTGGCCTTTAATGAGATGAAATGTCAATGCTTCTATAATTAAAGCCTTTTTGTTTGTTACAGTTCTTTCCTCGGGAATATTTTAGAATGATTATATGTCACCTGGGAGGTCCTTCCCTCAAAAATGTTAATTGTTACATTCCCGTTCATGTGGACTAAGATCGTTGTCTAAACAATAAAACTTTTTTGACCCATATCCAGTAATAATTTCATATTTTACCAATCTAGTCAAATATGATAATTTAATGTAGCCAACCATTGGGCCAGCTCTGAGCTGAACGGGGAATCTGGACATTCAGCCTGTGTCATTGATAATTGGGATTAGTATCCATAAATTCTGGGAGGTCCTGGCGGGCCAAAATCAAAGGATCTTGGTATCAAATATGATGCATGTAAATGATCCAGTTGTGTTGTTAATAAACTGACCAGTGCAGGCCTCATCCAGCTCTCCCTTTCCGAACCACAGCTGTGCTCCGTGGATGGTGCATGTGTGGAACTGCAGTCGGAACACTGTGTCTCTGTCTGGAGTGTGGGACCGGCGGTGGTAACACTTCACCTGCAGGGGGTGGTAGAGGAGAACAACACTGGTTAGACTGCTGTGAGCTGGAAGAGGAAGTGCATGGGTTTATTTACCTCACTACCTACACATTAATTACACATATTTATATTTATATTTATATATTTTTTAGTATTACAGAAATTACAGATCTAATGCCTGATATATGTTTAAGTTTAAAATTTTGTGACCTACTCACATGAAATTTCTCAAAATCTAAGCAAAAAAATGTCATTCAAAGAATACTTAGGCTTAACATTAAACCCAAATGTATCCCTCTTGAGCAATCAATTATCATAATGAAGTGAGTGGGATTGGCACCAGGGCCACAGCACGAGGAGACTGTGAGGTACCACACAGACACACTACATTTGGACAAACAGTGCTGTCAGTCAAAAGGAACTAAATACTGGAACAGCCAACCACTCACTATCAGAGACTCTCAAACATATGCAACCTTTAAAACAAATCTGAAAAAGTGTAATAAACCAAATCCAGTCTGTGACACCTTTAGCCAGTGTCTTTTAATGTTCTGTCTTTATCTGTGACCTTTGTGTCATCTGTTCTTCTCTGTGACCTGCCTCGGGAAGGCAGACAGAAATCAGCAGTTGTGCTATAATCTGGCATATTTACTTTTGCAGATGTCCATTAATATGCACTGTCCCAAATAAAATACAATAGTTACAAGATCATGTTTTAACAGAGGGACTGTCTCAGGGTCTAGCGTGCGTTTCAGCAGTATTATAAAATATATACAGTGGACAATGTGTGAAATACTTGTGCCTTGATGAATGTGTATTGATATCCTTGAAAACACTATCTTGTTTGTTGTTGTACTGACCATTATGTCCCCCTTCAGCAGCAGAGCAGGTTCCACAGTCACACACAGCCTCCTGCCCCCGGTGCCATGAAGATTACTGCACAAACAACAAAGTCCGATAGATTAACAAGACTGTACATGCTTATATAACAAAATAACATTCTCTGATAGACTGTTGTTTTTCATAATCTGTGATATGGAGAACCCTTACTGGCCACTTCATTAGGTAGACCTTCTGCAGACATTGATGTACAAAGGAGTAGTTATCTGAGCTAATGTTTCTATGTATGTATGTTCTCTGAGCTCTGGCAGCAACAAGGCATTTTCACCCACAGATCAACTGCTCACTGAATACTGTATCTTTTTCAAACCACTCTATGTAAACCTAAGATGTATGTAAAAAATCCCAGTACATTTAATGAGCCTTTCTATTATCTTAAGCCTCTGACCTCTGAGCATTTGCCCACGAAAATGCCACTCACTGGATACTGTATCTTTTTCAAACCACTCTATGTAAACCCAAGGCATTGTTGTCGTTGAATGTGTTTATCTGAGCTAATGTTGCCTATCTATTATCTAACCTCTGAGCATTTTTGCCCACTGAACTGCCACTCTCTTAACCATTCTCTCTAAACCCTACATTTTGTTGTATGTGAAATGCCAGTATGCCATTATTAAAAATCTAAAATAATTGTATACCTGGAAACATCAAGTCACTCAAACTACATTTCTTCTTCATTCTGATGCTTGGTCTCAACTTCAGCAGGCTTATCTTGAACATATGTGTGTGACTAAATCCATTGGCTTGATGCAGTGTTCGATTAGCTATGTGTGCTCCCAAGCAATAACCTAAAAAACCGTGGCCAGTGAGAGCAATATAATGTTCTTCTTATTCCTTTATCAAGCTGAAGATCTCTCTCTCTTGGATAAAGCTAGTCTTTGTATCATGTTTTCACGACCATTCCTTTTTAATTACACTGTGACGTGGCTAAAACTCTATAGCCTTCAGGCCCGACCGCTCCTCCTCCAGACTTCTCGTGGTCATATGACACAGAGGACACTCACTAGATTCCCGACGTGTAGACCAACTGCATGGACTGGTAGATCTTCAGGAAAGGGAAGTAACCTGCAGAGGACAACATAGAGGGCATTATCAGGAAGAAGAGGAATGTGCTGACTGAATCTGCCATCATCAGATTCAAGATAAACAGGAGACTGTGTGGGTGAAGGTAGGGGATGAGGCGCCTAAAGAAGAGTATTGAGGAGAATAGGGACAAACATTATGAATAGGGATGTCACTATTTTACATTTAGATAGTGAGATATAACTGAGACGGGTTTAAAGCCAGCCTAAAGCAAGACTTAAACATGGACTAAACCCTTAACAATAGATAAGTGAAAATCAGGGGTATGGTAGGTACAAACTAAGAACTAGAAATGCGGCACACAGAGCATTTTTTGTGGCCCAAATGCTCTTTTTACAACATGCGACTCATAATCCAACAAAAAGAAAGCATTCATTGTGTAACTAGATAGCTTTCCACCTTCTGTGTGGTTATAATATTGCTGGGTTTCAGGTTCTAGAATTTGAAGATGTCAAACCCTCAGATGGGGGTCAGGGGTCAGAATTCTGTATCAACTATATACTTTTTATAAATACTATCCCCACCAAAAAAAATCCAGAAATGTTGATTCTGATAATTTTTATTAGTGACAATGTCCATTACAACAGTAAACTAGGACAAGACCAGGACTAGGAGGAGCAGGATTCATTTGATTAATCTTTGAAAGGAGTTTCCTTCTAGAGCACTTTACGACAACACAAGGAAGACACACAGAGAAAGAATAAAAATACTTCAAACCTAAGGTGTCTTTGTGCTAAGGGTTAAAAGCCTGTCTGAATAAATTAGTCTTTAGTCTGGATTTAAACAGAGACAAACACCCCATTGCCCCACATGCATTTTTAAATATTATCTAAAACATCCTTTACTGTGCATTAGAGCACTATCAATTAGGCACACTGACAAAAAATATAAATAATATTCATAAATCTGGGACTCTGTGGGACCTAAAAACAATCCTTGGGAGTAAGGCTATTATTGGTTGATTGAGGTAGCTTCAACTGTTACTGCTTTAGCCTTAGTCTATCTAGTTGTACAATGACTGAGAAAGAAAACTGATGCAAATATCTGAGATTAGAGATGCTAATGCTAATTGAGATTAGCATTGATTCTAACAGTGCTCTTTGGGTGCTAATAGTTACACTAATGGCAAGTGACTTTAGTAGTCTTTATTATGTTCAAGGCTGCTTTATTGTTGAGGGTGACGTTGACAGACACTCGTTTCTGAATTGTTGCAAACATCCTCTGTAATACCTTTAAGAACTTTAAATTCAATGCCATAGCGAACTGGGAGCCAATGGAGAGTTAACCTTACTATAATCAGGAATGTTTTTAGTGGTAGGTAGAAACCTGAATGACCGGAGGACATTTTTACAGGCACAGGAAGAACGGGCAAACACCACACAATAAGGCCAGCTTCCTTCTGTAAACAGCGCCACCAAGTCACCAAATTGGTTTAAATCAGAGAGATCATATTCCATATAGTATGCTCTTTGTATCCAATGTAGCCAGGCAGATACTATTAGTGTAGTAATAAGATGACGTACCTCCTTCTCCCTGGAAGTTAGGCAGAGATGGGATGAGAACCTGGTGGAGGAACAGAGGACTGCTGTTCATCTTGATGGCTCCAGACAGAAGGCCTCCAAAGTAATAGATGTATCTAGGAAATGCATTTTAAAACTGTTGTCCTCTTTTCAAAGTAGGTGTGAATGAAAGAGCGCTTGTCAGTGGCTGCATTTAATAAAAAAATATTATAGACATCTCATCTCATTACAGAGAGGTCAGTGGCTAGCTGATTGCAGGACTGACACCTCAACACTGACCAATGACCATTGACTTTGACATTTAGTTTCACACACATTCAAGTTTTTGGGTGGTATGATGACGTCAGAGAGAACCCAGGGTAGCACAGAGAGAACATGCAGACTCTAGTTTGAGGAAACAGGAATGCTAACTTATCTACTAGTGTACCAAATTTTTTAGAGTGGGGAGTGATATTTGGCAAACTGTTGTGAGCCGGATTCGAACTCACAACACCGGGGCAAGTACTGTAGGCTCTGAATATGGGCCGCAGGCTCTACCGACTGAGGTAAACCGTGGCCAGTGTACACCTAATTTCAACACCCACAGATTTTTAATAGACCTTGATTGTGCATCCTTGGACAAATGCAGTTCCAATACTCTCATATTTACTTGTTATGGCTAAACAGTGGTAGACAGATAGAATTTTGCAACATCTATAGACCACCCCTGTCAAAATGTTGTACCTGTTTTGTGACGGCTGCAGTGAAGAGGACACCTTATCTTCACAGAACTTCCTCATGGCCAGAGTACTGAGCGCCTGGTCCGCCCTGTGATTCAAAACAAACACACCCTTTTATAAAAGTTTTCCATCGTGGGACTTCTGTACAGCCAGAGAGGATACAGCTGCTGAGGGCACAGGATCGAGCAGGATCCTGTCAAACTGCACTGGGATCAACCCTTACAACTACTTATCAACAGAGAAGAAATAGAAGTCTTGTGTGAAGAATTGTGTATACGCCATTTTTGTATCATTTTGTGCAGCAATTTTTCAAATGTATATGCTAAAAATTAAGCTAAAATTAAGCTAATATGCTTACGATTAAGATCACAGTTTTGATTTTATCACAATTTAAGTCTTGCATTTTTTGTCTTACAGAAGAATGTCTTACATTGAACATCCAATCCAGTGTTCATCTTAATACTGAATACATACATAGGACAGCTTACCAATAAAGCAGTGTTAGCTAGAGGATACTGATAGACAAGCTAACACATGCATTAATACATCAATTTTGTGTGTGTGCTGGGCTTTGTAAGAGGCTAATACTAAGTATATTGACCATGTTATGACATGTGGCATGGGCATGTGTTATTGAAAATTCAAGGCTCTTTGTAAGCACTTTGTGAGCTAGGGTAGGTCACACTTTATTGTCCCCGTAGGGAAATTTGTCCTCTGCATTTGATATCTTAATATAGTTCTCTCTCTCTTTTATGTTTAATTAGTAAACTTGTTCTATCTATCTATCTATCTATCTATCTATCTATCTATCTATCTATCTATCTATCTATCTATCTATCTATCTATCT
>JAVQKC010024482.1:0-75387 GCA_036025475.1 Philypnodon macrostomus | reverse complement strand
TTTAAATTTATGAACTATATTTTTCTTTCTGTTTTTCAGCTTTAGAGGTAACATGCCTCATAGTGGTCAGATGTGTACAGGGCTGGGGGGTAATTAGGTGTTTCATTTCAAGTATGTGCAAGTTAAAGCTGTCAAATGTACCTGACTTCCCAATTTCAATCCAATATGGCTGACTTCCTGTTTGTTGTAGGGTGAGGTCATAATAATATTTTATGTTGGGTACACTGTGGAGAATCACTGTACCACGTTTCATTACTCTCTGCCAAAAGTAAGTGTGTCCAGAGTCCCATAGGGGTCATAAACATGGGGGCGCTATAGAGGCATTATTTATTTGACCTCTATAATTTGCATATGTACTTTAAATATACACTAGCACAGATCACTGTGACAAAATTCATGCGATTTTGTTTATGTTCAGCAGGATTAATGGCTCAATTAAAGTGCTTCAGGCCATTCATTAGTTAATTCATTTATTGTCGTTATGATATGTACCTGTGTGCAAAAGTTGAAAAGACTTTTTGAATTATTGCATTCACAGTTTAGGGCAATTTAATATTCATCGTAGAAGAACCAAAATCAATCCAGTTTGGCGTCTTTATGGTATGTACCTGTGTGCAACAGCTGATACTGATTCGGCAATTTGTTTTTTGAGTTATCGCGTTCACACGTAGGATCTGCGGACGCGGACCAACACTTGTCGTTTCGCCATCGTTAGATATAATAAAGAAAAATACGCAAAAAGTTATTCCATGATGTAATTTTTTAACCATTACAAAGCCAAGCACAATGGACTTTTCATCAATAAGATGCACAATTGGGGTTTACAGTGTACTTTTTACTTCATGAACTCGGACTGGAGCTGTTTCTGTCACGGCAGCGTTGATGTTTGTTTCTCGTGCAACTGCTCTGCAATCCTTGTTTGTAGAGCGCACCCAGCCGTGCAACACAGCTCTATAGTAATCTTTTTTTCTCTTTCTTTCTTCGTCCGTCGTCGTGTCATGTCATCAGGAAGAAAGACAAGAGAAAACTGATAGAGATTAAAAAACAGGGAGCGTGAAGCAAAGGGTAGAGCGGTGCGCCAAATCACAGAGCGGGCGGGCGTGTGTGTCTGTAGTTTGCCGGCAATGAAAGCTGCCGATAAAGTTGACGCTCCTCTGGCAGCCGACATGCTGGTAATTAAAACTATGGCAAACTCCAGTGAGGGCTCCGCTGCACTTCCAAGCACTGTTCACAACAACATCAACACATGTTTTTGGACCGAGTGCCTCTGAACTCTGTTGAAACACTTTCCTTTTCTTTTTTCAACATTGTGGCTTGTTAGCGTTCCTAGACTGAGATTTTGCATACCTTTTTCTTTTGAGTGTATTTTCTGTCATTTCTCTACATTAAAAGGTATTATAAAGTAAACATAGCAATAGAATTTTGAACAATTTGCCAAAAAAAATTCCACTCACATTCTTAATGTATCGAAAACATTCCTGTTAGGGGTTGGGGTGCCTGGAGCCCACCCCGGTAGCAATGGGCCTTGGGTGGAGTACCCCTTGGAATGCCCCAGTTGGTTACAGGACTGACACAAAGACATACAAAGACATAGACAGACAACCATTCACTCTCACATTCATTTACTAGGTGCAATTGTACTAACACATGCATGTCTTGGAGGGATGGGGTTTCAATCAACAATTTCCTTTCTGAGAATCAGTTATTAACCACTCCGCTACTGTGCAACCTACAAATGACTCACTTTATCCAAATGGGAGTTCTCAGTGGGAGTTCACGGTTGATCTGATTTGCCCGTGTTGCTGATGTTCCAGGACCATCATGCGTTTTTCTCCAGGATCAACATTAAAGTTGTTGGTTTTGACAGGATTTTAACTGGTTAGGGTTAGGGCCAGGATCACGATCAGGGTGTTATATTGGTCACTGTGTCAGGTTAAGCTTAGGGTCAGAATATCAACTGGTTAAGGTTAGGGTCAGGTCCATGGTTAGGGTGTTATATTGGTCCCTGTTAGGGCCAGAATATCAACTGGTTAAGGTCAGGGTCAGGTTCATGGTTAGGGTGTTATATTGGTCCCCGTTAGGGCCAGAATATCAACTGGTCAAGGTCAGGGTCAGGGCCATGGTTAGAGGAATATATTGGTCCCCGTTAGGGCCAGAATATCAACTGGTTAATGTTAGGGTCAGGGCCATGGTTTGGGTGGTAGGTTAGGTTGAAATTTCATAGAAAAGCTGGTCCTGGACCAACCACTAGATTGATGGTCCTGGAACATCAGCAACACAGGGAAATCAGATCAGCCGTGTGCACACATATAGTGGTTTTGGTAAAGAACACTGGATCATTACAAAATCAATTTTCAAAGAATCCATATCCAATCATTCTTAAGCATTCTAACTGTTTCAAATGTAAGTCAGTTACTTGGTTTTGTCTCACTAAATGACTCTTCTCAATCATTTTGCCCAGGCTATTGTATAAGTGATCCCTAATGTAACTCTACATATACTGTATGTGTCTTAGTGCTTAAGCCAAGTATGTCATGGGATGTTTTCATTTGTGCTGATTATAAAGTTACATAATGTGGAAACGTAACAGGGCAAGTGTATGGGAGTGTTCTGTGTTGAGCAGAAACAGCTGAATACTGAAAGATGGCCTTGAAGCAGCTAATCAGAGGATCCCTTGAAGCATGGGAATGAACTTTTCTACGCCATCCATCCATCCATTTTCTTCCGCTTGTCCGAAACCGGGTCGCAGAGGCAGCAGTCTAAGCAGGGAACTCCCACCTTCGACCACCGCCTGAACCACATTGCACCATGGTACCTCCCGCGGGTGGTGGGTCCACGGGAGGGCCTGACAGCATGTGCACGGACGGGGACTCGAACCACCGACCCTCCGTTTGAAGGACGAGCATCTACCCACTGCACCACCGCTGCGGCACTTTTCTACACCTTAGCCCTAAATAATCCCACTAAGGCTGTACAGTAAGTTTTAGAAATTCCATGGTCTAGAGGTTTTTGGGCCGTCTGAGGATGTGGCAAAATTATTCCGTAGCTCTCTGTAAGCTGTGGAAACTGTTGAAGTTTTTTGTTTAGACAGATAAACCTATTTTAAACTGACTCAAGCTGGGGTGTCCAAACTATGGCCAAGGGGCCTAATGCTGCCCGCAGAGCAATTTTTTGTGGCCCGCAAGCTTACCTCTCAATATCCTTCCACTTTTCTCTGTGGTTATTATATAGAGGGACACTAAGTAAAAAAAAAAAAACTGCCAGAAGATGTGTCCAGAAAACGAAGAGGACTTTTGGTGAAGCAAAATGGGTCACCTCAGAGAGTGGCCCTCCTTGGTATTCATTTTTGACAATGTGGCCCTCAGTGAAAAAACTATCCCAGCACCTATACTGGGATAAAGTTTTGTCTAAAATGCAGTATCATCAGTCTAGATAATGGTCCTAAAATCAGAAACAGAAAAATAATGAGCTCTTAGACCTCTGTGACCTCATAAATGCGCGCACCTATGGTCTCGGCAATCACTTGACAAAACAAAATGGCATTTCTTTAAAACTACGATGCTTCAGTTGAGCTTCATGTTCATTTTCTATTATTCATTAAGTGCCAGTTGAATGATAACATGATTGAGTGTGACCCTAAACTCTTAACCTTGGGAAGAATCAAGGCAAAAGTCTTATCAAATCCTTTTGAGTCTTAGGCTAAGGGCCAGACCCATTAAGAAGTTTATCATAAAATATCATGCTGCCCCTGTCTGTCCTCTAAAGGGCTTTTTGACTTAACTGTGACCCGCTGTACATCACCTAAAGCTTCTGGATAGTGGTGGAGGTGTGCGGGAGCCAAAGAGTGTCCCAATCAAGTGCACCAGTGGTGAATAGTGGCAGCTAAGGCGGCACCGGGCTTAGCTGATCAGTAAGACACAAACTCCTCACACCAGCGAGATTTCAAAAACCCCGGCTTAAAGGCTCCCGCGAATGGATTTGGACTAACATCACATGAAATTGCTTCTTCAAAGTCGTCCTTATCTATGCACGGGTAGGGGAGAATCTACCAAATGGTTTTGCAAGTGGTCTTACTGTTAAAAAACATGCAATCACTTTTCACACTTTTTTTTTTTTAAATTACATACTTAGCTATGTTCTATGACGGGCCAGGGGGTCAAGTGCTTAAAGATTTGGCCCCCTCCAATTTCAGACTCTTTTCAAAAGGTGCAATATTCTTGTTATCTTACTTCTGCAGCCAGACGACTAGCCATTATTGAAGAAGCATTTTAGTATGAGATGAATACAGATGAGCATTAGCACTTGCTTGCACACACAGAGTCATATGTGGTGCTGTATCCTGTACACTGTAAAACTCAGTTTTTGTTGTTGTTGTTGTTGTTGTTGTTGTTGTTGTTGTTTTTTTCAAGCCAAATAAACTGGGGTAGTTTTTGCACCAAATAGAGTTCTACATTTCATTTTGGATTTGTTGAAAAATAGAGATTCCGTTAAAGAGATCACATTGAAAAGGCATTTTAATGTTGTTGAGTTTATTGTATTTACTGTAGGAAAAATCACAACTAAGAAGTAGCTTTACACGAGTTGTACTGTGTCTGAAACACTGATTTATCTTTTAGTGACGTGGTCCTGGTCATCTGCATCTGGAGCCATCAGAGAGGCTCTTCGGCTCTTATCTTGGTTGTAGCATTTTTTTAAATTTTTGTCAGGTTTGTCCCATTGTCTCCCCTCACCTCTGGCCTTAATAATCAGACTGATCTTAATTTTGAGATCACAATAGAGATTTTGATCATAGCCCTTAACTACATTGTATCGACCGCATTAAGTACAATGTAATACACTGTGTAACAAAATGTAATAACATGTAACTACATTGTACATACAGAATGGTTAAGTAAAGTAATCAAATGTCCACACAATACTTTGAAATAAGCAAAATCTTTACTGCTGACTCAGAACGATCACAACCAGATAAGCAACAACCAGCTGAACAGTCCAGTGTAAATCAGTCCTTATATGACAAATACGGTTTGTTACATTGTACTTAATGAGGTAGATACAATGTAGTTAAGGGCTATGTAAAAAAAATTGTATGTATGTAAAATGTATTTGTGATGAAAAAGGACGGCTGTACCTAATAAAGTGGCTGGTGAGTGTACAGCTATAATTTACAGTGCATATGGGATTCAGACTGCATACAAAAACATCCAAGAGACTTAAACTTCACTAATCTGATAAGTACAAACCGGCGTCGCTAGCATCGAGTTGTTTGTTCACCTGAAATGCGGTACATCAACAGTATTTATGTATAGTTAAAGCTGGGAATTCTTGCGTGCCTCTGTACAGTCCCTGTGCATTTCCCAAAGGACTCCAAACACACTCACATATGGAGAAATCAAGTCGCGTGCAGCTCTTTAAGTGATGAGATTGGCGAGTGAAGTCGTGTATCGTGATTGCAAGAGAGAGCTGGAGGGATTTCTACATCTGATTACAGGTGTGATGTGGGTATATGTGAGAACGGTATCATCACAGGGTGTATATAGAATCACTGATCTGATGGTGCTCCCGAAGACTTTACAAAAATAGATCAAAATCACCACATCAACTCATTCTTGGTGACTTCTCACAGCAGTTCTTAAACCGGTCGGATAAGATCAAGCCAAGAGTTTTCAATACCTTTTAATGTTACACAGGGGGTACAGAGGATGATAGTTTATAGATAGTACTGGCTTTATTGTGAGGACCATTTACTAAAGGTGGCTCCATTTTTATTATAATTATATCCACAATTTCATGTCATAAAAACAATGTTTGGGCTTGAAAAGAATGAACATTGAACCTTTTTTGCGCCTCCCAGTGTTTTGGTGAGGGCTACAAAGATGTGACATACACTTTATGTATTATATGGGACAGACATCTGCCAAGGTTATGGTAGTTTACTAAAGATAATACATTCTGTTGCTATTAATCTGCACATCTGTATATCACAACCATATGATAAGTGAAAAATAGTAAGTAAAGATATCAGATTTCTGTAGAATTTAGACAAGATAATATTACATTTAATGTGCGGAGAAATAATTAATTCTTTGTGTTATTGTTCAAACAGACTTCACAAAATCTATCCACAATGCCATGATGCTAATTTGATGTAAGGATGCTTGGGTCAAATTGTATTCATGTTAATAATGTTATTTTTTCTCTGTTTTATATTGAAGAGAACCTACAGCTGTCATTGTTTTAGACAGCACGCCTGAACAGACTGCTGTACCAACTCAACTCAGATCAGCTCATTCTCCACCACCGTTATTGATTATTGCCAACAGAACTGTGAATAGAACAAGCCTTTAGCCACAGTTTCTCTACAGACAATCCTTACAAAGAAACTCCAAACAAGGAGCCAGAGGACATGAAACAGACTCTGGAGATCCATATTACAGAATCTGAAGGGCTTCTGTGGCATACGTTTCTGATTATTTACTGGCCATAGGAAGATGTTTTTTTCTCTATACCCTTAAAGACAATGGCAATACATGTGCAATACAATGACATTATTCTGCTGGCTTTACTTCAGCCATCAGTTGCATAATGTACATATTAAATGCTAAAGTTAAAATGCTGTGAATTTTTAATAAGCTCCAACAGTAAGCATATTTCCAGGCAGTGAAAAATAATGTAGAGTTCCATCCATAGACATATACACTGGTATGGCTACATTAATGTTAAATCTACAGTGCATTACAATATGGTTGTGGGATCAACCCTAATGACCTTTCTCTGTGAAGTATACAGGCCCTTTCTGTGCTGGGATCAATTTTGGATGGGAATTCTAATTGTTTTTGTTGACTATTTTTTTCTGTCTGTCTGATAAATAGGGCCCCGCAACAAGCTAAAGGCATGTCACAGAACATACGTACATGAACGGCATGTCACAGAACATACGTACATGAACGGGCCACTTTATCATACCATGAACCTAATAAAGTTGATCTGTTGTTGGTTGTTGGTGCTTTTAGGTATGCCTAAATGCATTGAGTTACTGCAAAATGTTTGGCTGATTAGCTATCTCGGATGTACCTAATAAAGTGGCCATGTGTATCTGCTCTATATTATTTGTGATATTGTGTGAACTGTTATGTGGTCACTGAGCTGTGGCCTGGTTGTGCAGCAGAGGTGATTATAAGACAGGGAATACTAACCCATGGAGGATCTGGTTACGACCGCTCTTCACCACATGACCGCCTGGTGAGTGGTTATATATGTACCACACATTCAGACGTGACTCACCAACTCCTACATAGTCCTTCCAAAATACCAAAATTATGCTTTTTATAAATATGTGAAATGGTAGAAATGCACATAGATGGTTGTAAGCACTATTGAGGACTCACAAGTCTAAACTAGGACTGAATCAGACATAAACTAAGCCAGGACTGAACCTGGATTAAACTGGTTTAATCCAGGTTCTGAACCAGAACAACAGGTCTAAAACGCAACTAAACCAGGATTAAACCAGGAATAAATTAAACCAAGTCTAAACCTTGACTAAACCAGGATTGAAATCAACTCTAAATCAACTTTAAAACTGCTATAAACCTCAACTAAACCAAGAATTTATAAAACTGGACTAGAGAGTTCAACCAAGATTGAAACCAGGGATAACCAGGTCTAAAAAATAAACTACGCCAAGCTTAAAACTCAATTAAACCAGGATTGAACCAGGACTAAACCAGGTCTAAATAAGCCATGTTGAAAACTCAGCTAAACCAGGACTAAACGAAAAATGAACCAGGTCGAATCCAGAACTAAACTTAAACTAAACCAGGACTGACCCTGGACTAAACTACATCTAACCAGGAATAAACCTAACCTTCAAGTTTTCCTTGCAATGATCAGAGATGTCGAGGAAGAATGATTTAGTCCTATTTTCCATAACAGATTCTCTTTAGAGCCTGACATACACGTAGACAGCTTTCCAATGACACACAGACAGACACTCTCACACATAGACACTGCGGGGTGCAACCCTCCCATCGGCCCCGCATGTTGAATAACCTGCGTTGTGTAACCAGGGTCAGATATAAAAAGCTTCAGATCATCCCAGAAGACACACAACACTCACACACATGCATGCTTTTTCTAGGTCATGGGGAAGTACAAGAGAAATAATAATAACACAAGTCGTTGCAGATTACATTTCTGAGATCAATAGTTCTTACTGTCTCCCTTATGAAAGCTTTATTTTTTGCTTTAGCTGTTCCGTGAAAAGGCTTGATTGTGCTCGGGATTGACTGTTTTATGGCATAATGGTGATGATGATGCGTCCTACAGTCTAGTCTTGTCAGTGTCCCGGGTAATGTACCGCACACATCATGATGTATGGACAAGGGCAAAGCAATGCTGAAGAAGTGAAGAAGATTGTTTAACAGGACACACAGACAATAATAATCAGTACAATGCCCTTACCCAGAGAGCAGGAGTTTATCACGCTTGGCTGTACAGATACTGTTTCACAAAGGTGTTATCAAAGGTGCAATGTGGTCAACCATACCTTATCTTTCGAGCTAAAAAAATGCCCAATATACGTTTTATGAAAAGTGCATACACTGGACACTTCTCCCTAATAAAGTGGCCCCTTGTGTGGCTAGATTTAGCATTTGAGTGTACATTAGCGTTGTTACATAAAACTGTTCAATATCCTAATAGCAATGTGGTATTAATCATCTGTGAAAAAACATAGCCTTAATACCATACATCATCTAAGCTTCACTATCAGGCTCCCACTTATTGGTCTATACATACGTCAACATAAAATTAATGGATGCCACTAACAGAGAAAGCTGCTAATTCAGCACCATGACTGGTTACACACAGAGACATGAAAGAAGACCACATTAAAACGTCTATTTACTTGTCTCACAAAGGCAAATTTGTTGTTAAAATAAATAAAGCAGCAAACAGGACTGAATTATTTATTTATTTTTTATTGTTTATTTGATAGGGACAGATACAATAAACAAAGACCATTGTGTCAGAATATTTGATTAACGTACCTTGACTTGACAGAATCTGTATTATTTCTTCATCATAGTTGATTGGCAAGTACTAGAGCGTTTCTCAGCTGCTTTGTGCATGAGGTGGGACGCGTCACTAAAGGTAATTGAGACTTATCTGCAGAGTTGGGCAGTACTCGAGTAACTTTTTCAATAAATTGTACTCCATAAAGTAGCTTTACTGCACAATTCTTTTTACTTTTACTGGAGTAATAATGTTTTTGAAGTAACTGTACTCTTACTTGAGTACTTTTACCACCTCTGTGTGTCATGTAAGAACAGCTTTATTTTTTTTGCCAGATTAACACAAAATTAAACAAATAAACTGATGTTACTCAGGACTTACTCAGGAGGAGTAGTTTTTTCAACAGTATTTTTCTACTCTTACTCAATCTTACTTTTGTTTATTACTTGATTAATTTTAAGTAACGGTACTCTTACTTACTTACTTACTTACTTACTTACTTACTTACTTACTTACTCACTCACTCACTCACTCACTCACTCACTCACTCACTCACTCACTCACTCACTCACTCACTCACTCACTTACCCACCCCATCGGTATGACACTCACTCACTTACTTACTTACCCACCCCATCGGTATGACACTAACACTCTGTCAGGCACTCTCAGAAGAAATCCAAACACTATCATGTGCCTTCTGGGTCCCAATACTAGCCTGGTATACCAGCCCCACTTACTTTTTTCAAAAGCACGACAGGTCTGGGTCTGGTTTCTTCCTCACAGAGAAATAATTTATCTGTGATTCTGCAGACAAACAATTTACAAGCCGTTTAAAGTCTCCGGTGTTGTGTGATTTGTTGCCTGCATCATACATAATCTCTGCCAACGTAACTTCATTTTTAACAACAGGCTGCATGTTGCTTTTTTTGGCGTCATATCCGGTGATTTTTTTACTAAACACCCACAAACGCCAGCCTTAAAATTGAATGCAAAAAGAGACATCTTTGTATATAATAGGAAAATAGTTAGTTGCGGCTGGCCAGACTATTCCAACACTGTTGTTGGTCCACATGAATGAATGAATGAAATATTTTTTTTAAAATATGAATTGATGACATTTAAAAAAAATATTATTAGTATTTTCTGGTGTCTCTACTATGTGCTAGTCTTTCTGGTGTGAGCCAATTTGTCAACATATTGATCCTCTCTTTGGAGCAGTCTTTTATCTGACCCTTCTATAATGTAAAGTAGGTAATGTAATAATTAGTTTACTTTACTTTACTTATTTTTTTGTTCTGGGGACTACACTTTTAATTAACTGCAATGTTTATTTATCCATGCACCATAATCACTGTCCATTCAAAACCAGTCCCCCACTGAACAAAAAGTATTTTTTTCAGTTTTATTGGACTTTTTATCACCTATATGAATGTGAATTTCAGCCTTCATTCATGGTCATGTATTACACTACACATTCAGGAAGTGCCTTTTAACAAAAGCTTAGATGGCACTGCATTATTTACGATTGCGTATACATTGTCCCCTGGAGCCATTGCATTGCAATTGCATTTACAGTAGCTGTATTCATGATGTTGCTATAGCCACAGACTCAATTCATTTTCATTAACCCACAGTATAATGTAATCTGGCATTTTATCCTATTTCTATTCATGTAAAAACATGTCACGTGTCAGCATCACTATGCAGCAGTAATTATCATGCCACAGGCAGGTGTATAGTACTCAACAAGAACACACTAACTTAAACTCATATGATTATCTTTTTTCATATTGTGTCACACTATTTGACTATATGTATTGCTAATGAAGTTTTGACAAAATTATTTTAGTCTGCACCATTCCTTCAGCTATATTTTTTTTATATTGAAATTGTGTCTGATCACTCAAGTGCTGTTACTTTGTCTTAAACCGTAGTCTGAAGGTTTCCTAAAACAAGAAATTGTTGAACTAACCCTGTTTGATGATGTGCAGTAGGTAACTTGTCATAATTATTATTGTTCTCTACAGCAATTGTGGGCTACTACTAGTAATTCTTGAGTCAAGTTGAATAAAATAATAATAATTTAACCATCTCGAGCTCCATATTTCTACAGCCATTGATTCCACTTCTGGAACGTATCCGACCATTGGCCATTCTTTTAGCAAACAGTTAAAAAGTAAAAATAAAATTTATTAAAACGTCAATTAAAAATGATTAAAACTAAAGGCAGGAGGACAGGAGAGTCCACAGTGGAACCATCGGTGGAGTCTGATCATAGAGTCTGGTATACCCTGGGCAGAAAGCACAGCAGCGGGGAGTATCGAGGAGTAGATGGCACTTACGTGGCTGGCAGGGTTCCTCACCCTGCCGCTGCATCTTCAAACTTTTAAGTGGGCTTTTCCTGGCCTTTTCCGCATCGTGGTGCTTTTATCCACGGTCGATCAGTGTGTCTTGACAAGTGTGCTGCTCCTCTTGCGGCGCTCACTCTGTAATCTCCCATCCTCTGTTTGCCTGCCTGTTTTGCCTCCTTTTGTCCTCCTATTGTCAGTCACTGCAACGTACACACACGCAATCTAGTCTCTGTAGCGAACTGGTTGTTGGACAAAGTTCACACGGGTGGAGCGTCGGGGCAGATTTTGGGGTTCAACTGCTGCTCTGGCACAGCTGGCAAAAATCTAAAAAAGACAGGCAGTTCAGGTCTTTGAGTCTCTCTGGGAGTTTCCTTGGGTGGTGGTTCAGTCAGAGGTGCTGTGCACACTTTTAAAGAGTTCCTTTGTATAGTCTGTTCACAACCACCCTTTTCAAGACGCACTTTATACACGACACCAGTGTCTCCCACCCTGTCTAAAATCACATAGGGTTCAGGATCCTGCCAGGTGCTTAGTTTGCCTCTCCCCTCCCTGCGTCTAATACGCACCCAGACACGTTCACCAGGTACCAAGGGCAAGGCTTTGGCTGTCTTGTCAAATTGGTGTTTGTGTTGGGAGGCCACCATTAGTTGCTTTCTGTCTGGCAACATTATATGCAAAAGAGTGTTTGTCATGGTGGTCTTTCACCCACCCAGTCAAATCAAACGGTGGCTGATTGGAAGTTACACCTAACCCAACATCTACAGGGAGCCGCAAATGCCTACCAAACATCCAAAACGAGGGAGCATAACCTGTGGCACTATGCACCATGTTATTAGACATTAACATAGACCAACTCAGGTAAGTAGTTTGGCCAAATGCACCATGTTCAACAAAGTTTGATTAAAATGCTCAACACTACAGTTACCTGCAGGATGGTAAGATGTAGTTCGGCTTTTCTCTATACCGTACAGGTCACAAGTTGTTGCATTAGGGCTGACTCAAAGTTTGGCCCTCTCTCTGAGTGAAAACGTGCAGGGCAACCAAACTGCTGTATTTTGAGTTTCCAGAGCATTTTAACAGTTGTTACTGCTATCTGGTCCATTATGAGTATGGCCCAGGCAAAACAAGTGTACAGGTCAGTAGCCTAAGGTTAAAAGTCTAAACTAATTACCTCCAGAGGGAATGTGGCTGTAACTGGGTGAATCAGCTTTAGGCTCGATGCTTTTCTGCAGGCTACACACGAGACAGCTTTGGTGAAAATGCGAGTGTCTTATCGGCACCACAATGAGCTCCATTCTCATGAGTCTTCCTCCAGACCTTCTCACACCTAGAGCTCGGACACACAACCTGAAGGTGCTCTTCACGGGTAAGTTTATAAATAACAATAGGTTACAGTAAGTCATCCCTCACCTCCAATTTCTTCCGCTGTTGCAGATGTTTTGGAGCCCTGTGGGACAAATTCAAGTGGTTCAAGTGTTTAGGGAAACTTCTCCTTTGCACATACCTCTTGACAACCTGGATGGCTGGGTAAGAAGCTTGGGCCTCCTTCCATGCCATTTCAGGTGTGACCCCAATGGCTGCTGCAGTGATGAGTCCACCATCCGGCTCCTCTCGTACCACTGCAGTCAGTTGTGAAGGGACAGGAAATCTGGACAAGACATCTACATTGATGTTGCATTTACCTGAGCAATATTTGATGGTGTAGTAGAATGAAGCGAGCTGTGCCACCCAGTGTTGCTCCACTGCTCCAAGGTGTGCAGTTTGCAGATGAGCCAGAGGATTATTGTCTGTGTTAGATGGTGAACTCCTATAAGATAGTCCTTAAACTTTTCGGCCACAGCCCATTTAAGGGCTAAAAGTTTGAGCTTTAAGTAGCTGTAGTTGGCATCATTTTGCTCTGATGGGTGAAAACTTCTACTGGCATATGCTATGACATGTTCGTGACCTTCCTGTACCTGAGGAAGAACTGCACCAAGCCCCTGATTGCTTGCATCTGTGTACACTATGGCTGGTCATAGTGAGCATATGCCAGGACAGGAGTTAGGGCAGCTTTCAAGGCATCAAAGTAAGACTGGCTCTCAGGGGTCCACTGAACTTTTCTAGATTGTGACCTCTTGTCAGCTGGGATGCCGGTCAACAATTTATTTAGGGGTTGCGCTATTTTAGCAAATCCAGCCACAAACCATCTGTAATATCCAGCCAGACCAAGGAATGCTCAAACCCAGGGATCCCGAAACTTTTTTCCTTCTCTGATGGGGGCCAGGGTCAGTTTGTAACAGAAAAAGTGTGACGATCACAGGGGTGCCTAAATGTGAACATTATTTTTTTTCCAGAAAGCCACACATAACTAAATATTAATAACCCTTTCCAAGATCAAATAACCCTCTCTGGGTTCTTCACAGAAAAAAATAACTCAGGAAATAGATAATAACACTATTTATGAAATCAATACAAATTCAAATAACCCTCTCTGGGTTCTTCACAGAAAATAAAATGAGGGAATAATTAATAACAGTATTTATGAAATTAAAATAATGCGTCTCAGCAGAGTATATCATAATGTTGTCCAGGTACACTAGTAGAGACTCAGCTATTTGTCCATTCAAACACTGCTGCATCAGCCGCTGGAATGTTGCTGATGATGTTCTGGCAGGTCAGATGCAATCTGTATCCACTGGCGAGGTCCAGGGTCGAAAACCATTCTGACTGGCTCGGACCTGTCAAAGTCTCTTCTATTTTGGGCAGTGGAAAGGCATCTTTGTTGGTTGCTTTACGGCAACGCATGTGTTCCATATCAGTTGATTAGTAGGGGCGTGCTTCGGGTGGTTTGACAACCGTGCTCCACTCCGTGTGTCCTTTTCCCAGGCTAGTTTACTAGCTTTTTTATCAACCAAAAAAGTGTTCTTTTGAATTTGGGAATACTGAAAAAGAAGCATTGTCAGCAGAGTCTATCTGACATCCCGGGAGATGTAGGTAATGCTGGGGCTAACGCTGGGGCCAGCAAGGAATGTTTTTGGACATAATATCTCCACAGCAACCAAACCAAAAAGGGTACTTTTGCAACGATTGTGCCCGGTAGAGGGTTGAGTTGAGTTGAGTTGAGGGGCAGCCTGCAGAGTCCCTTCAGTAGCCCCTAGAGTCCCTTCAGCAGCCCCTAGAGTCCCTCCAGCAGCCCGCCGAGTCCCTCCAGCAGCCCCGGAGAAAGTCCTGAGGAATGTGACCAACTTTTGTGCTTGGTGGTGCGTCATTGTGAATGCCAGAGCCCCGAAGTGTCAGAAGAGAATACGGGTCAAGACAGTTCAGAGACCACAGGTACCAACCCAGGGGATGAAGCTACCATGGCCTGCCATTGGCCATATTTTCTCCGACCCAAAGCACCACAGTCCCTGGAACATTTTCAAACTGGTAGTGACAAGTTTGAGGATTCATTGATCCCAGTTCACCGGCCCCTGGTAGTCCGGTAGGCCCCAGCAGTGATGATGATGATGATGACTGGGTTTTGATAAGGGAAAATTAGACATATCAGCCCTGGCTAAAGCCTTTTGATGGGCCCACTGGTTATAGATGGTTTCCAGACATGACAAGTGATGATCCAATGACATATGTGTCCATCTTTTTGACAGAGGACTTCTGGAAGCTCATTACGACAGAGACTAACCGCTACACGCGTCATTTTTTTGCCTCATGTTTGTTGCTGAAACCGCAGTCAAGATTTCACCAGTGGCTTGAAGTGCCTGTGCCCGAGATGAAAGCTTTTCAATAAAATTTTTTCAATAAAATTTTATTTGTATAGCCCTATATCACAACACAGTTTGGGGCTTCACAAAAAGAGATGCATGTAAACAATAAACAATAGACAGGGTCATTACAAACAGATAATAAACAATCAATAACACACAAACAACAGGACTGTCCCAGGACATCCCCTGTCCTTAGACCCTCCATCGCGGCAAGGAAAAACTCCAAAAACCCCATTTATGGGAAAAAGAGAAACCTTAGGGAGAACCACATGATAGAGGGATCCACTCCCAGGACGGACAGGCTGTAGATGTGTCCAGGACTGATGGATGGGGTCCTTGTGCTGAGAGAGGTCAATATGTGTGTGTGGATGCAGCAGGTTTAGGGGTACATCCAAGTGAATGAGGAGATGCAGCAAGCATGATGATGATGATGATGATGACGATGATGATGATGATGATGATGACGATGATGACAATGATACACAAGTCAATAGAGCATGACCAGTCATGTTATTATACAATCATATATTTCATGTGCAGTTTTACACAGGCCTTGCTGTTCCTGGTAGCAGCAGTCCTGTACTTCTGTGGCCAACTGGAGTACCTGGGCATCGTGGTGCTGTGTCTGGCTTTAAGCTGGGTCAATGTGCTCTACTATTCCAGAGGAGACAAACACATGGGCATCTACAGCGTCATGATCCAGAAGGTACTGTCTGCTTCTCACATTGAAAGTATATCATTTGTGACATGGCTGGTATTGTTGTACAGTAGGCTTGGACTCTTCTATTATTAGTTTAGAAAATGACTGTAGTAAAAACTCAAGTCATAGTACCCTTTAGTGACTCTTGCGCTGCTCTCTTTTTGCAGATGATCCTCAGTGATATCCTCCGTTTTCTCTTTGTCTATGTGGTCTTCCTCTTCGGCTTTTCAGCAGGTAGCTCATTCCCTAACACTTAATATGCTTTCTCCCATTAACATTTTAAAACACACATCTCTTGTTCTAGCGGTGGTCACCCTGCTTATTGACCCACCTCGTAAGAACAACACACAAGCTGATAAGAGGGGTCGCTTCATGTATGAGGCTGTTGGTGATGAGTATGAGTGTGTCAAACCCAGCTTCAAAAACATCTCCTACACCACTCTGGAGCTGTTCAAGTTCACCATCGGCATGGGCGACATGGAGTTCACCGAGCACTACCAGTACAAAGAGGTGTTTTATGTGCTGCTCATTGGATACATCATCCTCACCTACATCCTGCTGCTCAATATGCTCATCGCTCTCATGAACCGCACAGTGGAGAAGATCACCATGGAGACCACCAGCATCTGGAAGCTTCAGGTCAGGGGGATAAGTAGTTACACTTACTTGAGTAACTTTTAGTGTAAATAGTACTTAGACCAGCACAATACTAAGATTATTTTGAATTAGTAATACTTGAGTAAAATGTACCCACCTGTGTATGATATAGCTTTATGTTATGGGGAAATATTTGGGAAATGAGTTTCTTGTGTCTTAATTTGTTAAAATGTAATTTATTTATGTAATACAGCAATTATCTTATTATGTCTATTATCATTATGTCTAATATCATTATGTCTAACAGTTACTCAGTATTTAGGATTAAAACTTTTGACTTTTACTTGCATAATATTATTTTGAAGTAACTATATTTTCACTTGAGTAAAACTATTGACTACTCTACCAGCTCTGATGGTTTAGTTTTTCTAACTTGAGTTGTGTTAACTTCTAGAGAGCCTTGACCATCCTGGACATGGAGAAAAGGCTTCCCCTCTGTCTGCAGAAGAGGTATCGCTGTGGAGTGGACAAGAGTCTAGGAACAACCCTGGGAGATGACTGCCGCCGCTGCTTCAGGTTTGGCTCATACACATGTATATTTTATTAACATGAGATGACAGTGTAGTGCGTTTAACTCACTGTTTATTTTATTTTATATGATTTCACAATAAAAGCAAAAAGTTGTTTAAGGTTTTGGACAAATTCTTGTTGAGTAGAGTTGGCAGCTGCAGGGGCACTCAATTTAGCTCTGACTCCATCTAGTGGTTCAGGCTGCCAAGGAAATATCATTTAGTATTTTTATATGGACCCTTATATGTTCATAGTCAATAGAGCAACATACAGACATAGATCATCAGTGTGTCATTGTTGTGGTTACTGTAGTTATCCTTTTAAAAAGCTAGTCAAAAAGATTACATTTTTAAAAACTCTAAATGTAAAATGCCTAAAGTTTACTGACTGTATCAGCAGTGCAACCTCACCTAACCCAAGGGAAAACTGTGTAAGTATTTTTTTAAATGACTAATACATTCTGATATACAGTTAGTTTTCAAAAATGTGGGCAGTATTAGACTGTTATTAAAGATCTGCTTTTGATTTTGGATACCAGTCAGCCATGTCATAAAAACAGCAATCAGTGAACGCTCGGGGGAAACCAAACTCCAGCAAGTAAAAATTAATCAGCGTAAACAAAGGTGTGGGCTGTTGACTGCAGCTGTGTGTGAGCGGGGGTCAGCGATGCAAAGTACACAGCGTTCGTTCTCCACTAATTTGCCCGGTCTGACAGCTGACTGATGCATCCCACGGCACACTGTAATTGGAGCATGTGTCCTCTTGTCGTCTCAGAGTGGAGGAAGTCAACTGGAACAAATGGAACAGCAACCTGGTCAAAATCAAAATCAATGAGGATCCCGGACGGTACGACAGAGAGCGCGGCCCAGAGGCGCCAACTCGCAAAGGTACTATCAATATTGTAAAGACCTACTTGTGTCAGAGCTTGTCCACTACGTAATTTACATTTAATCTTGGCTTTAAAAAAATATTTGTCCGGTTGAATTGAATTAGATCCAGATTCAGAGCCTCACTGGCCCCCTTTATTGGGTTGTTATATATTGTAACTCATCATTGTATAGGGAAATTCAAATATTGCAGACAACAGTATGTAATTGCAATATCCAAACGATTTATTTGCTAATCATTTTCTCGTATTACGTTTTAAATGAGCTATCTGTTACACATCTGTGATCCATTATCAATCTTGTGACACTACCATTTGTGTCCACAGGGCGGAGCTGGAGGGTCTTATTTAAGGACACGGATCGTTGGCAGACGTACGAGTCCACTGAGACGACTCCAGTTTAGAGACGCGACCGGAGGCAGCACTTTTTGGACTTTTCATCTGACCAAAACAACCAGGCATTCAACCCCAAACCGTGTGTGACCTTTGAGCTGCTGTGACTACAAAAAAAGTGTCAGGAAATATTGACACTTTCTATTTGATGTACATAGATGCAATTATTTAGTATTCAATATAATGCCTTTTATTGAAGTCCTCAAATCATCCAAATAGAAAGTCCTGTACTTGTATGTTGGCTGGGGGCAAATTAATGATCTTTTGAAAACATATTTGAAGGAGCCTAAATCTAACAGCCCCCGTCAAATGAGGACTAGGTCACCCCATTATATATATTTAATGTCTTGAGATTATTTCACTGATGCAGGGAAAAAACAATGTAATCTCTTTAGACACAAACGTGTAACAAACAACTACAGCTTAATCATGTTTTTTCAAAAGACTTTCTTCCTGCACACGCTGTTCCTGTCACCACCTGAGCAGGATGCACCTCGCCCGTACAAAGGCCATAACCCAGGCGCCCCCTGGCATCCCCTCCGAATCCGTGATGGAGGAAGAGCGATCGTGCAGGTGCTGATCTCCCCCTCCCGCGGCGTGCCCTTTATACCGACCCCATTTTCATCACAGCCAGACTAGCTAAATCTACTGCAGCCACATAGTCCCGCGGCTTTCACAGCTTGCTTTGTCTACACCGCTCCCAGCTGTGTTGAGGAAGAGGAATGATAAGACTGTGGCAATATGTGCGATTATACCGCTGTGTATCTGAAACACAAATGGAGTCATTATCAGCCCAGATTTTGTCAACGTTATATGGCGCTGAGATATTGTAGTTATGGCAATACAACAAAGTAGTTATCATTAATCTAATGCTGCCAGTAAAGTGAGATTGTCATGAGTAAGGTTCAAGCAACACTCAGATTTCAAATGATCAACTCATCAGGTTCTGTTTGTTGTTACGTCAGTGAAATAGTATGCACTCATTGGCCACTTTATTGGGTACAGCAAAAGAGGAACTATCCAGCGCCAGTTCTCAAAATTGGCATGATAATGTCAGGGAAAACCAGGCACAAGATGATTGTTACAAAGCATTGCAGACGACCATCTCTAAATGAAAAAAAAAACAGTCAAACCTTGAAAATGGCGGACTATGGCCCGCAGAATACCAGTGTCACTTTATCAGGTACGGCGTCCGGCCTACCCAGTACAGTGGCCAGTGAGTGTAATGACTGGTAAGCTTTTATACCAGAACCACATTGTGTTGCTTTCCAAACATCCCAGTTGTTTGTAGATTGACTTGCTGACACATTCTTGAATAAAGCATAAATTAGAACTTTATTTTATTATTACAATATTACAAAAAGAGTAGCACAACTCTCACGCTCTTGCCTCTTTTCAGTTCTGTTGTACAGAATGACACAAAGAAAGGCTTATGGACCTTCATCCACTTCACAGCAATAGCACGGGAAATCAAGAAGAACATTTAAATAACAAGCAAAAAAAAATAAAAAAAATCAAGTATTATAAATAGTCACAACTGCAAACTGAAGCTTTGAAACTGTTAACAGCTCAGTAACTACACATTACTAAAATATATAATTACAAAATAGTACTCCTTTTCTTGCTTTTGGTAATAAAAGATCTAAGGAATTGCTCTAATCAACAAAACGTCATTAAATTAAAAAGACCAGAAAGAAACTAAATTGCTGTTTCGTGTGTGTCCTCACCATCTTGGCTCTCTCACTTTACTATGATTTGGGGTTTTTCATTAAAACCATGCTTGTCTTCAGAGGAAAGTCCAAGGACCAAACACTTAAGGCTTTTATAGGGCTGTTAGGGAGCTAGGTGAACAAAACATGGGTATCTTTTGTCTATTCTCACAAACGCACACGCACTCGTACTAATGGTTACCCGCATCATCAGGGTATTCACATTCACCCACAATCATTGAAGTTACAGTAGTCTAGATATAAGCCAGTGTACAATAAAATAAACAATGCATTTGCTGTTTTTACGTCAAACTCAAAAGTCAGTCTGTGCAATCTTGCAAGTGATCAATTTGGTCTTTACTAAACAAAAATCACATCAGAATCAGTAGCAACTACACATGACTGAAATAAGTTAATGCTGCAAGGGTCATCTCTCTGCTTAGGCTAGATGTGCTCATCGCTAGAAGACACTAGTTAACACTATTATTGGCTCTATTTCACAGTTGTGCCTGACTAGCAAGCCTATTACATTTGACCCCTTCCAAACAAGTAACCCCACATTCAAGTAAAACATATTTAATGGTTGCAAAAGAATCTGTAAAGGAATCATACACAAAATGGCACAACAGTGTATTTGCTAACCTGACCTCTGCCATTTTAAGAAAACAGAATCAGCATTCATAATCTCAACAAAGCTCACCCTAGTCACACCCTTTAACACCTTAGATCACTGCAGCATCTTAAGCAGAATCAAGTGCCACCATAACACTTTGATCAACACTATGTACAGTTCATCAGATCACATGCTTCCTTTTGACAGTGAGCTGTCAACTTCAACAGTCCTATTGTACAAATAAATAATTACATTTCCATAGACTTCACCTGCACACAGATGTACACAGTCTTCCCTAGCATCACTCTATTCCTACTGCTGACTGTCAAATACATTTTTAATAAAGCCTTGAAAATAAACATGTCCGAAAACAATGGGCTGATGCACACAAACTGCCAGGCATTCAACAAACAGGAATTGTAATTGATCACTTGCAAGATATATGTATTAAAAAAACTACTGATTATATTAAATATAGTTTTCATTTACCCTCTTTAGCATTAGCCGTAATTGAAGTTATCCATTTTGATTTATTCATGTGTTTCCTTTCTTAAGACTAAACAAAGGGTGTTTGATAACTGTCATAGAGACAAGGCCATAGCTTATCTGTACCCTGGGTGCTGGATGAGAGCGGTCCTACCATCCCCAACCTCTGGCCCTACCCTGCTCAGAGGGGGCCTGTGCATTTTACCCATCAGCCCTAGATTCTGATCACGGAAGTAGGGCGTGTGGAAGTCCCCACCCAAGTAATCTGCCGTTTGCATCAGATTAGTCTGGGCCGAGGAGGAGGTGGAGCCCGTTCCTAGCCTGTAATGGGGAGCCCCAGGGAGCCCACAGTCTAGTGTAGTGCAGCCCACTGGGCCTGCACCGTGGAATGGCATGGCTACGTCCTGAGAGCCGGAGCTGTCGCTGTTGGGAGTGGGGAGGATGCTGCTGTTCCAAACATAGGGCTGGAAGTAATGACCGTTGGTGTAGTGGGCCATGGGGCCGGGCATGCCGTTACTGTTGACGGGTGGGGAGGGGGTGGGTCTGTCTATGGGGGGCTTCAGTTGGTAAGGCTGACCAACACACACCTCATTTGAGTAGCCCATACCCTTGAAGTGGAAGCCGGGGTCCCTGGCGGGCTGCTTGGCCAAGTGGGTCCCGCCATTCTGCATGTGGCCTAAATGCCCTAAATGATGCTGATTCCATGAGCGCATTTTCTGCTGTGTGTTGCCATGGTGAAGCGGCTGGTTATGTTGTGGGTGCAAATGGTGGAGGTGTTGCTTGATGTCAGTGTGGTTGGAAGGCAAATGGTTCATAGTCGCCGCGCTGGGGGGTGCAGCTCCCACCAGGGCAGTGGCTTTCTCTTGAGGGGCCATGATGCAGTTGGGAGGAGGAAACCCTGGGGTGCTGTGCATGGACACCCGGGAGCAGGCGCTGATGAGCAGGTTTCTACTGATGGGACTAGGGTTAGCGATCTGGCCCTCACACATGGAAGAGACCCCTGTGCCGTGAGCCCGGGACTGACAGAACTGGTTAATCTGATGCACGATGGCACTCAGGTCGGCATGGTGACCCTGCTGTAGGCCAGGGGCCATGGAGAGAGGAATGGTTGAGGTAGAGACAGTAACATTGGGTGGTGCGTCGCCATCTGGCAGCGTCCTGCTCCCCGGCAGAGCAGGGGGGGCCTGCTGCTGCTGAAGGTGCGACTGCTGAAGCATTAGGGCGGAGGTGGCCTGTGGGTGACCCAGGGCCTGGTGCTGGGTCGGGGGTCTGGGAGGGCCCTGAGGATGCTGGGCCATAGGGTGGGCATGTCTGAGCGTGTGGCCCTGCTGCGGGGGAAGGGCCATGTGTAAGGAGGGGGGGAGATCCTGGTGCAGGGGCAGGTTCTGGGATGGTCTGAGAAGTGTCTGTGGCGGAGGGTGATGGTTTAAAGTGCTGTTTGGGGCCACTTGGTACGGACCAGCATGAGCGTTCATGTTGATGTCGGGGTGTAGACGAGCTCTACTGCCATCGTAATCCTTGAGGATGCCTTTGAGAGGTGGTACCTTGACGATGGCCAAAAGGCCAGTCTTGGCACTGGGCTGAGCGGTGGGGTAAGGGCTGTAGCGCTGGCCCGACGTGTCCAACCCGTTCACTGTGCGCCGCACGTGGTTGCGTTGGGGGACTTTGACGCTGTTGGGGAAGATCTTGATGGTGAGAGGGTTGTTAGCCACCTTCTTAGCATATGCATCCAATTCTGAAGGGGTAGGAAACGGAGTAGATCTCATCCTTTGTGTGGTGTCCCCTGGGAATGAGACAAGACAGAGGTGAGACAGATTAAAAACATCTGAACAAATGATGTAACAATTGAAGAAGACAATGTCCAGGTAGGAAGTACAGTATATAAATAAGGAGCTCATCAGTAATCTCGCTTGCACAGTTCTCTCATATTTCTTTGTGTTTAGGAGATAGACACTTCCGTCTAAATCCAATTCTGTAGTGACTTTAGAATCAGAAGCTTTTGGTCGCCTTAAGTGAGCATTAAAAAGGGGCACTGCTGTATGCAACTGAACTCAAACTAAACAAAGAATAACTGAGGGGAAAAGAAATAAAGAGACGACTAATCAGACGCACACACCTCCCAGGCCTCAGACATTGTTCCACCTGCTAAGCACCGGGGCTAAATTTAACAATGCCAATGTGACAATGAACATGATTGTGTTAGTGTATGTGAGAACGTGAGTGTTTAACATGCAACAACATCATGCTGGTGTCAGCTAATGTGTTAGCGACATGTATATTGGATACCAGCTCTAACTGGATAAGGCATGGTTCCTTTACTTCACAGTGCTCACTTTCACCTCTTCACTAACACAATAAAAGTTAGTAGTAATTGTTTTAGAGACTGCCAGACTCTTTCTTAAACTCAAGACTCCCATCACCAAGGCGCTGTCAGTTTGACCTACTTAAACCACCCTGATTTAATTCACCCTTTTCAGTGCAGGTAAAAATATGTCATCGCTACAGCATATTGGCTGTCTCTCCACTGTTGAGTGAGCAATAATTTGAAATGTCTGAATGGCTGGCAGAGGTCTGCGGCTTCATGCTGTCGTAGCTGTTCTGTTCGCTCTCACTACAGGCCGACTGGGCTTGAGGGATAAAGCTCCAAGCTGAACTGCGAGTGCTGACACCGCGCACCACAAGTAGTGCCAACTGGCTAATTAATTCCTGCTTTATTTGTGCAGAGGAAACAATGGGCAGCGATGTGCGGGGCCGGCGTGGGGCGGCACACATGGGGCTGTTGTGACGAAGTGTTGAGCCTCATTAATGCACGGGTCTGGAGCTCGACAGCCGCCATCAGCAGAGCTAATGTGTGTCGATGAATAAATGTAGAGTAAGCAAACACAGATAAATGAACAGACACATGGACCCAGTGCCGTGGATGGACCTCTCAGGCACAGGTAATGATTAATGATGGTGTTGTAAATGACCACGTCAGCGCAGGACAAAGAGCCAGCAGTCATTTATATATCTATATCTATATCCTCTGTTTTTAGGTATTAGTGGATGCATCTTTGCATTAAAAAGGTACAAAATGACCCCCATAAAGTGAGAACGTTAACATTTGAATCAGTTATCTCTAAATGCCACGCAGAAATCAAGTTGGTTTTAGTCCCCTACATTTTAAGTAGACATTGTTGTATTCAGTCCATACATTTGCAAGAGATGACACACTGTGGGTTTATCTTAACAGCAGAAGTTACAGTTTGCTTTCCCTACCACTGGGTGTTAATTATGACTTCTAGTAAGCAAGTGTAGCTTATTAGCATTTCAACCTGAACCTAAAACCTGGATTAGTTGAAAAGCTTAAGCATCAAGGGAGGGTTAATGAGGATATGAGTGAAGTTTGAAGGCGGCTGCTGGTGGCTACGAGCATATCATCTCTCAGATCTCCAGCTAAGCATGGTCCCAGGGAGAGAACGGGGAAAGAGGCCAGTCTGGCCATGTGTTAATTACCCCGCTGCTAGCTAGCTAGCTAGCTGCAACACAAGTGCACAGTCAGCAGGCACTAATTAGGGCTTCTTTTATTCAAACCACTGTTTTTATTGAACAAGGTTAAAGTGGCAGGGGCAGGGGCTCGTGCTGCTGGAAATTGCGATTTTCACACAAGAGCAGGAAATTAGGTCTAAAGCTTTAGCATCAAATTAGACACGTGACTGCACTTTCCCACAACTGTGCACTTTTATAGCTGCTGAACGGAGCTGAACCGCGGGACCTTTAAAAATGAAAAATATGATACAGACTGGAGAAAAGAAGGCTGCTTTTGATCTCAGTGGGAAAGGGAGATGTGAAAATCAGTCTGGCTGCAGTCACTGTTGGTTCTGTCGACGAGAACTGAAGACTAAGGTCATTTCCTGGTACTTGAGTCATCCCGCCTAGAGCTTTTCAGTGGCCTTCTGTTTCTTTGTGCACCTGACCCATTCCTCCAACAGTTCTTCTACATTTCACAGCCAACACCAGTAAAACATCTATCCCCGATGATAAATAGAGCAGCAGACTTTGGCTTTTTCAATGTTCACATTCACATGGAGGACATAGGAGAAGAGCAGGGGAAGATGTTATAGAGACAGTATTGCTAAAAGGGTTGTGCTAAATACAAAAAACATCTAATTCAATTAATTATGTAAACTGTGCCTGATTAGTATTTTTTTCCAAAGTATCAGACTCATAACATATCACCTAAAAGTTATTCTGACAACATCAAACAGAGTACGCACTTTTTTGGCAATCAGATAAAAACAATTTAGCCCAAATGAAACATAACGCTATGCCTTTTGATGTCAACACCATATGTTTTAATGATATTTTCAAGATCAGAGGAAAGCTGCTGGGAAAATATATATATAAAATTCTAATGATACTTTTGGGATGGGTTGCTATGTGGCGTGCTCTATCAACAGAATAGATTATAGTACTGGACAAAAAATACTAAAGGAAGAGTAGAAAGCTCGGTTGCAATCTCTGCACCGTGTCACTAGCCAGGCCGGGCCGAGGCAACAGACGCTGGCACTTAGCAGACTCCCTCGCGCTCGCTGATCTCCTGGGGGTTGGCTGATTACTGTGATTCTGAAATTACAGTCTTGATGAGCTGGAGCATTTTTACAAAAAAGCGGCAGCAGAAATGGGTCAGGCTAGGACTTCCAATCTGATGGAACCAGACAGAGCAAAGCAGAGAGATTTTATGGCTGAAATACATCAAACTGGAACACTGAATGCATTGTGACCAGTGTTTAGAAAAGGACTGATGTATTTGTCATATTGTTTGAATTCAATGTGAAACACTTCTGATAAAAGCAGCGCAAAGAAACACATAATAATATTATTAATGAGTCTCAACAGAACTGGACTTGCTATAATCAACCCTAATAAATGAAGTAGGCCAACTGTAGTGTACTGTTCAACCCGGACAGCAGATTGCGTCTTAAAATCACTTCCATGTAGGATTCATCAGGGCAAAAAAACACTCATCCACAATCTGTCAGTGAGTCTGACAGTATTTGACTTTTCCTGAGTTAAAAGAGGCCAAGACGGTCCAATCACATATGAGCGCTGGCGCTAGTGCAGCTTTTAGTACCACAGTGCTGTACTCTTGTGGTACCCAGACCTCAGAGGCTGTGATTGAAAGAAGGCGGCCAGTTCACGCTGTTCATCAGCAAATTAACGGCACAGTTCACTCTAATTTTCCCTGAACGCAGAGCTGTCGTACCGGAGCACAGAAATATTCCTCCTGAATTTTTGGTTGTAACACAGGGCGGCAAGCGTGAACCAGGCCATGGTTGGCAGAGGCATCAGAAAGAGGATTTTAACAGCTTGGTCGTGTGTGTGGGATGCTAGAACATGTATGTGAGCAGAGTACTTACATTTCTGAAGTCCAGTGTTCATCTGCGTGTGGGGTAGAAGCTGGAGGGGGAGGTCACCTGGCCCTGGCAGACAGGCCAGCATTTCACACCGACACTAATGCAACATGGGCCACGCACAGCTCCTCACACTGTTGAGAGAAGAGAGGGTCATTGAGACACATAGTAACACACAATAACACACAGTAACACACAGTAACACACATCCCCAGAGGCACTAGGCTCAGGGAGACATAGTTACTTTCAATTAGAAACTGATTCACACTTGCAGCATCAGGTAAGGTGACATTTGATGCCAATAACAACTTCAATTAAACTTCAAACGGCTGAAGTAAAATGGGCAGACGGAGCCTGAGGGGCTGGCGCTAAATCCACTGCTCTCTTTCCTGTGTGTTAGAGCCCTGCTGGACGGGGCGAGCTGTGCTGTAGCTCTTCCACCAGACCATGGCAGAGGAAATTAATGACTCCTGTACACTGGCAAAGAACACACTCCAGAGGCCGACGCTGACAAGTTAGCAGGCTTCTGATCGATACTGCGGTCCTCCAGACCTCAAAGAGCCCTTTATTTGGGGACATTAAACAATGGAGCAGCTACAGATGAACTACAAAGAAATGAGTAAAGTGCTGGCCATTTGTGAAGTCACCTGATGTAATAAAAAGCCAGAAAATGTTAGATATACACCACTTGGCTTTTCGCTGTATTCAAAACACCACAGATGCTTGCTTAATCAGCATTGAAGAACAGTCAGGGAGCAAATTAAGTCTACAGGGTCCGTGCCCTCCCCCTTTGCAGCATGGCATCAGTGTGCACAGACAAACAGCGTCTATGAGAGAGGCAATTACCCACACAACAACCTTGGCATGCCTGTCTGCCGCAGGGTGGAGGCTTAAAAGTGTCTTCCCCCCTGCGGGGAAACAGAGACAAGTGTAGGAAAGAGTGACAAAGTGAAAGAGAAAGGTGCAAAGACGATAGAGAGGAGGTTCAGGGTTGGAGGGGGCTGAACTTGCTTTAAAAAGCAGAAGCTCAAAAAGGTCAGGGTGACAGCTCATTTAAATCCTCCCAGTGAGAAGAGAAAAAACAAGGCCTAATGAAGCTGCCACTTCTACAGCGATACCTGAGCACTCTGCACCTTAGGGTGCTGCAGGAGCAGGCGGCGGGGGGGAAGAAGGCTAAAGGCTACAGGTAGAGATTGGTGGGTGGCAGAGCTGTCTCTGCAGACACATGCCTGGATTGGGGCTTGATTTGTGGTGCTAATGCTGCGTCACCTTTTCTGTTGCCCAATGCTCTCATCCTCTTCGCTTTGGCTGCTTTTGATTTACAGCGTGGACCACCATATGGCAGCCATCCCTGCCCTCCATTCAGCGTGTCACCATGCATTAACTTTAATTGGCCTGATATGTTATTCTTCTCCCTTGGCCTTGGAAGGATTTTAGGTACACAGCGCCTTGATGTCAGCGGGCGAGGGTTCCAGCCCTCTCTCATTTATCGGGATGGCACAATTTCACACAAAGATAACAGAAATCTCTTTGACAGAGGCAGGTTTGGGGCGGAAGGAAAACTAAATATCAAATACAAATGTGTCTTTGCTTGGGGTTTCAAAAGCAAACCGGTGGCAGGAGAGAATAAAATGATGTGGAGAAAAAAATGAAAAGAGCGGCATATAAACTGTCAGTTGGTTTGTTATAAGACGACTCACGCATCAACACGCTACAGGCAAAAAGCCGCCAACAGGCCGTGAGCCCCCCCCTGTCTCCCCCACGACGCCCTAAATGTCAGAAAAGCATGCAGTGGGGAGCGCAGCGGCAAAGGTCAGCCTATGGTAATGCCCCGGCTGACACTCTGCTTTACAGTGCTGAGCAGGAGGAGATGAAACCGGTAGACACAAGCCTGATGTCCACCGACTCCCATCAGCCTTGCTGCCACAAGACTTCAAATATACATCACACAAACACTACAAAGGCACACACACCCCACATACACACACCACTGAGGCCGTTTCAACACAAGCTACTGTTTGTATCTGAGCTGATGTTTGCACCTGAACAGCAGTTCCATTAAGATGGGACCTGAATCAGATGATAGACAATTCAAAACTGTACACACCAAACACAACACAGTATAGTTAATATGTCTGCATACTGCAAACAGAATTGTCACTTTTTATTTTCAACACTGTGACCTTTGAGTTTTTTAATCACATTACTCTTGTCTTCTTCTGGTTTTATGGCAGCCTGTTAGGGACACAAACTGGGTTAAAGGCACTTTATAGAGCATCGAAATCTTTATGAGCAACTTCTTGAAATTGTGAAAGCATAGAGCCTTGCCAACTATCACTGAAAGAATACTGAATGGCTGAACCCTAGAAAGAAGTTTGGCTCAAAGTTACTTTAAAGGTAAAAAAGTTCAAAATGGCCAAAGACACTGGATGGAGACAAAAAAATCAAATTCATCTACCACATTTTTTAGAACCCACTCAACACAAAGAAAAGGGCCTATAAAGCATTCACATAACAGCAACTCAATTAATTGAGGCCTGAAAACGCACCTGCTCAAAGAGAACAGAATGAAGAAGTCAGGATTTAAGGGACATTTTAGTGAATGGGCCATGAGGAATAGGCAGAGGTATCTGTTCAATAGACAATCACATGATGCAACTTCATTTTGACATACAAATGTGGTGAAGATGACTTGCCAAAGTTTAAATACTTTATAGGTTTTACCGAGAGTAATCCAGCTCCAGTGAGTGGCAGTTCTGTGCACAAAAAATGCCTTGTTGATGCCAGGGTTCAGGGAAAATTAGCCACACTAGCTCAAAATGACAGAAAGGACAAATGACTCAGGTCTACAGACTACCATAACTCCGAATGAACAAAATGTCAAATCTAAAAGCTGACCCGACTATTGCAGCAGAAGAAGTGATCTAAAATTTGTGACATTGCAGTCCATCCACATGAGCCTGCATTGAGCCCATGTCCCCATTCAACCAAAAAGGTGTCTGGCCCAGTAGCTTAGCGGTCATTGTGCGGCGGAGACAGAGCGACCCGTGTCCGAAGTGAGAACAGTGTCATGTCTGTTTTGGGGTGGGGTGTGTGTGGAAAGAGCCAGCTGGGTCGTTCCAGTGGACTTTAGCCAGGCATCTCGCACACTATCAGCTCGATGCAGACAGACGCGCAGGGCTTCTCACAGTATTAAGACCCCCTCCCTCCGCGACTAGGCAAGTCTCCACCAGCTACTTATATAGAGCTCTAATAAAAGTGTGCCAATAACTGTGTGCCTTTCATTATAGACAAATAAAAAGCAGCACTGACAAAATCACTGACCTATATTTCTTCGCCTTTTCATTCCTCAAAGACTTGGGAGGGAAGAGGGATATCCACATAAAAGATGGAAGGATTGAGGAAGTCATTAAGGAAATTACACAAGCCTAAGCACTGGATGTTTTGATCAATATCCTAAGCTATGATCAGCATTCGTTCGATTTCTTTTAACTACATCAGGCTAATTGCAAAGGAGATGATCTGTTAAAATATGCAGCAGGGGTAATGTGGGAGAAATGGAAAATCGCACCAAAAATAAGCTCATTACGAGGAAATGTATGGAAACAACAATGAAGGGTGAAGAAAATCCAAGGTGAGGAAACGCAGTTGAAAAATGTTTCTATACCAATTAAAAGCTAAAGCAATTAGGGGGGATGCGAGTGGCTGTGTTGTACAATGCTAACAGCTGAAGGAGAGGAGAGCGGAGGAGAGAGCTGGCTGCTGTAATTTTAATTGCATGTTTACCCCCAGGTTATGGGTCTGAAATAGAGCCGAGGAGAAAAAAAAGAAGAAATGTTGCGGTAGAAATTCAATGCAACTTCTCTTGTGTTGATTCTCTCAGGGACACACAGAGTGAAATTACTTTTCTTTGCGAGCCGCTGAATAGGTGGTAAAAAAAAGAAAAGGCGCAGGAAGGAGCGGAGAGAGAGCAGCTTTTTACCCTTGAATACCAAGTGTTATGTCAAAAGAAAAAGAAAAGGTGAAAAAGCCTTGGCTCTTGTGCATGTGAGGAAGGAATGACACATCACTACGGCCTTCATTAAACCAGAAGGCATTTACAAACTGAAAAAAAAAAGGTTTTGTCTGGCACAGGCAGAGGGCCAGGGGCATGTTGGGTGACAGGGAGTGGGAAAAGGGCTGGTACACTGTGTCGGACAATGTGATTATGAGGACATCCCGGGGTGTTGTGGACGATGTTTACTTTATTTAAAAAGCTAAGGAAAAAGTATGATTTATTCCCAAAAGAACTTATATTAAATGAAAATTGCTCATTTGAATGTGACGGCAGAAACACACTTTTAAAAGTTGGGACAGCGGCAACAAAAGGTCAAACGGTTGGAAGAGGTCTGTGACTGAATGAGATAGCAAGGCTTAGGAGGTAGAGTTACTTAGGTACATACAGCCCACTAACCAGTAAAGCACTTGTAAAGCTCTTTGAGTGCCTGGGAAATGAAATTTAGCATAACCTGAAGCAACATACTATACTATCAAATTAAAATCACTCACATTCAAAGTCTGAAAAATATGAAATCCTATTAGCCCATGAAATAGGACTTAAACATATATAAATGTTTTATAAAATTTCAGTTTATATTTCTTTATAGTGTCCCTATCCTAACTATCAGAATTGAGATCGTCCAATGTCATCGAGTCAGACTGTTATCTAGCACCCAAAGGCGAAAGTCAAAGATGGACTTGCTAGTGAGAAGAGAGAAGACAAACTCAACTTGTGCACAAATTGAGTGTGTGTAAAAATGCGACTGACGGAGAGTGTCAGGGATGAAAACTGTCAAGTGAGGAAACTGCTGCGGCAAGTGTGGGAGAGGAAACGACAGCTCCTTGAAACTGATGCGGGGAGGGGCTCCAAGTAGCAACCGGGAGCCAGTATGAACGCTCGGTAACTAACTGATGAAAAAGTGACAGTTCCCCTGAGGTGAGATGGTGGAGATGGAGCGGAGCGAGTCAGCGTGCCCCCCAGAATAATACATAGGCCACAGCTGGATGGGCTAAATCTTTGCATACGTTTCAGATACGGGGAGTTGGTTTAACAATGAGAGAGAAGAGGCTTTTAAGCTCCTCTTTCTAACCATGCACATTTCATTTCAATATATTGTGCTTCTCTTTGGGATTCCATTGGACATAAGAGGGTTAGACTAAAGGCACATTGGTTGGGAAATATCACTATGGTAAAAAACTATTTTTGAATAGTGAACAGTAAGGAGTTTTTGGGATTGGTAAACCTTAACAATCATCAACAAGAGGGCTTCGCACAGCAGAAGGTTAAACATCGACACTGATAAAGATATAGTGCTGATTTTAGTTCAAGGGTAAAAGATTATCCATTCTTTATCGGAGTTCACTATAACTAATAATTTTTGGGAGCCACCCTTCTGCAGCTGTGGCTTCACAAGTAGCTTACCACCACCAGTTTATGGAGTGAATAAATAATGCAATTGTAGAGTGTTTTTGAGTGGCCAGAAAAGCTCTATATAAAGCCAATGCATTATTAATATTATTATGATTATAATTATTGTTATGATGATTATTAATATTATTACTACTACTATTATTTATTTTATGAATTTGTCTAACAGACAGACAAACCAATACTGGCAACAAAAAAATATAAAAGTGAAGTGTTCTTACACCTCCTTCCAATCCAGAGTACAGATCATTGGCTTTATACATCATAGAAAAGGGGCTGGTGTTTCAAACAGAAACAAATTGCACTGAACCTTATTGTAAAGCGTGCAGTTAAGAAGATTTTGGTGGAGCCGAATGCCGTGAAACTGGAGAAGAGAGAAGGGGGCACACTTGAAAAGTTATGAGCCTCTTCTTATCGCTGTGACCTGAATGCTGCTCTCTTGTCTCTAACATCAGCGCTCTGGCCTCTTGGATGATATGCCCTGCTCCTCATACTCAAGATGACAGTAATGGCAGCGAGATGATAGGATGTGAAGATATCACACAGTGGAGTGTCCCGGCCTGGCCCCGGCTATCTTTGCCAGAGCTATGTCACGGCCATTACCCAACAGCGACGTCAGCACTGCTCGGGACAGCCAGCCAAGGTCTATTCTTCAAGCTTAGGGTCAGTTTCACTAACAGCCACTTAAGCCCCACTTGGCTTCTCGGCGCTCCCCGCCAATGTAGAAGGTAGAACTGAGTGTGCTCGCTCATGTCAAGCTCGGCCAAGGTCAAGCGGGCAGACAGAGAGGGCTGGCAGCGCTGCATGCATGGTGTCACAAATGCCAAAACGCCGGGGCCCCTGGCTGTGCCGCTTGACAGACATGTTTACACCTGATAGAAAATGCGGTGTGGACGGCCTGCCAAAACAGAGGGGATCCAAAGTGAAGGGGTGCCAGCCTAGTTATTTATTTATCTGCGGCAAATCCATCCAGAGTGCACCCAGAAGCTGTGCATGGCTCAGTGAGGAAGAGAGCCAGCCTACTCGCAGACATGACAGCCCTAAACCACTTGAGGGAGAAAGAAAAAACAAATCAGATGCGTTGTAAAAAAGATCTTATAAACTAACCCTGGAAATCGGATTGGATTTTCTCACTCTCACACTAGATTAAAATGATACAAATTAAGTAATTAACCAGAGGCTGTTTCTGAACCGACTCATAACATAGGGTCAGAGGGTGAGCCAGTTTTCACAGTTTAACTTTGTGCTCTACTTACAGTTAGTCCCACAGACTTACCTTCTGTTAAGCGTCAGATCACACACCTCATACATATGAGAGCTCCACGGCCCCTTTCATCTGCTCCGTGGTGCCATCACATCAGCTTTATCTCTGTGTAAACCGGCGTATCAAACCAGACAACAATGTGCTGCTGTGTCAGATGGCAGGCAGTGGCACAACCGGCATGGCACGGTTTGAAGATTTACCGATAGACAAGCTCTTATCTACAATCTGCCTGTGTTAGTGGCATGTGCGGTGATGGAAATCATAAGGCTGCAGGTGGAGGTTAAGAAATATGACTCACAAAAACAACAAACTGCGGGGAAAATGTGCTTCAAAACATTTCAAAAGAAGATCCTTGAAGATTACTCGGAAACTAAAAAGCAGAAATTTCTAACTTGTGTCCATTAAATACCTTCGGGGTCTGGAGTAGCATTGGCCTGTGGGCTCTTAAGAGGTTTAAAAGCAGACTTGGAGTATTTGACCGCACATCTAGACAGGGCCTCTCCTCTGCTTAGTGGGAAATAACTCAATGTTCTGAAAGCTTAAAGCGCGGCCGCATTGTTCCAGCTGGCGGAAAAAGGGAAATGAAGATGGAGTAGTTTGATTTCATTTGTTAGCAGGTGCATCCATTTTGTGTTGGTTCTCCCCACACCCACCTCGCCTCTCTCAGTCAAAGCGCTTATCAGAAATTGGACACCCTAGTGACAAATTGAGCCTGCGATTAAAGGGAGAAAGAGGGAAGCTTTGTTAAGTGCTGCTGATTGGGATCCCAGGCTGCCCTTCCACAGGAACTGGAGGCTTGTGTGTGTGTGTTTTGGTGTGCATGTGTGTGTGTGTGTGTTGTGAGTGTGTTTGGTACAGTGCCAGTAGCAGAGTTGACACCACTGCCACCTCTCCTATTTAGCCCACTCTCCAGGTGTTCCCACGGCTTACGTTTCTGTTTCAAGTGCTCGACAAACAAGCCTCCAATCAATGCAGCTGGTTTTCAATCACAGAGTTTTAATATGTGCATGCAAACATACTACAACTACACCAGTGCTTTGGCCCTAGAGGACTAATGACCTCACTTGTATTGACATGCTAGCTTTCAGTATGCAGTGTTTTTAGACAAGGGGGGGGACAATATTTTTTTTTAAAACTGCAATTAATCAGATTTTTTTATTACTACAGATTTATATAAAAACGATTATAACGTGTTAATGTGCCTAGCCCATAAAAATACATTATTTCCCTGTGGGTGTGTGTGTGTGTGTGTGTGTGTGTGTGTGTGTTGGAGGTGGGAGTGCTAATACGTAGCTTGTTTCAGCCATAAAAGCTAGGTTTATTATTTGATTGTTCTCACTACATGTGACTGCTAGATAGCTGGAGAATGAAGTTGCATTTTTGTCCCAGCAAGACCTGTTTTATTGACCCAGCATTAACCAGCCCTGGCCTGCTTGTGAGTGTGACAGCCTGGGCAGGACGTGGGGCGTGAGCAGGCTCGAAACAGTGCAAGCGCTGCTGACTCTCACAAATCATCCTAAAAGGGCTTAACACACAAAAAACTGCTCCCCGAGTTACAGAGAGATTTATCCACTGTGCCATTATACTAACTGGGGCTGTATATTTACCGCACAGCCATAAAGAAAAAACTCTCCAATTAGACTTACTGTATTCAGCTTCAAACAAATCAAGCTTTTCTCCGAATCGGCATCAAAAAAAGTGAATAGTGATGGTTTTTGTGCCGGTTTTAAATGCCACACAGAAGTCCAACTGTGAGCTGTGCCATTATTAGTGCGTCAATTCTACATGTGTCAGAAAAAACGTAAGAGAGCAGGAAATTAACCTTCAAATTGATTTAAACAGACTACTACTTAAACACTGCAAGGGGAAAGGTATGAAAATAAGAAACTCTGTGTTCACCAAGTAAGATGAACCAGAATATCGGATATGAACCTAAGAGAAGAACTGTCTATTCCTTTTATCAGAAACTTGAGAATGCAGCTAAAAAGTGATCTATGGTAAGCAGATAAGCTGTAAATAAATACAGTACATGACAGTAGGGATGCACAGATATGGAATCTCTTATTAACTAAAATGAATCCATAAATATATTAATTATTATTACTTCATTTTGTCTCCCTAAATTGAGACTTTCTGAATGGGCCTTTCTTTCTCTGTCTGTTTCTAAACCTAAATATTAGAAGAATTTAGAACAGGTCAGCTATCTGTATAGACTGATGTTGAGCCGATATATCTGTGCATCCGTACATGAGAGTCATTTAGGGTCACCTTAATACTCAGTACATGAGTCAGTACAGTTACAGCAAGAGAAAACTCAGACTGTGTTCATAGCGCTCACAAGGTTTCTAACTTTGTGTTTAAGGCTTTAGCTCTAAATGCTAAATGCTAACAGCAAACACAATATAAGCTACATGAGCAAGCTTTCTCTTCAAACGTTCATGACACAAGAGGTCAAAACAAAACCTCTCACACAGTGACCATAAATATGTTTGTCTAAAATGTGTCAATTACTCTTCACACCTAAATACATGAACCACAGATGATGTAGTGCATGAAACAACTACATTTACTGCAGTTTCAGACTCTGGTTGTTGATAGTCAATGTGAATGAGTCTTCCTGCGTGCAATGTAAACTACACATTTGAAAAAAGTTTCTCATACAGGCGTTTTATTAAATATCTGTGTCCACACGGGTTCATGCAGCACCACTGAAACGCTGTAGTGTGTATGCCAGGCCCGTTGGTGGCGCCGTGACACTTCCGCAAAAACACTGGCCAGCTCCATGTTTGTTGTTATTGTGGGGAGGAGCTATATCGTTTCAGAAAAGAGGCGTATAGCTCATAAACACCAGAACCAACATTTTTGGGCTCCCAAGACACCGGATATGTGTAAACGTAACCCTTAAACAAAAAAATACCTTAGCCGATACGCCTCAACCCGTCTCCGTGTGGACAGGGCCTTAGAAACTGTAACAGAGCTGTGCACTTCTTTTTTAATTTAGCTTTTCTATTGATTCTTTTGGACTACCACAAAGGCACAAATTGTAGAAAGTACACAGATGTATTGAAAAGCCAAACCCTGTTAAGATTAAAGTTGATCCACCCACGTCCTGTTTCTATGGTAGGTTGCTAAGGTCACCTGACTCCATGGTAGCTCTGACATTCAGTCTGGAGCAGTTGCGTCCCCCTCGCCTCCACAGAAATAACACAGACCTCTTTCTGTTTCAGCCAGGTCGTGTGAGATGTGTTCCTTTGGCCCCCGGCGACATTTTGTGGTGTGCCTTCATCTACTGTGTGTATGATAGGACGGCTCTACGGCCCCGGACATTTTCCCAGAAGACACCAGTGTGGGTCAGTACAGGGAGGACAGCCAGTCAAAGAGGGCCAGCACGGCAAACATCTCACCTCTGTGTCTGCCTGGAAACATCTGGCATCTGAAACACTGGCACGGACCTCAGTGTGCAGTCACTGTCTGGAGTCTACAGCAGCTCAATCAATACCAAAGCACACAATTTACTTTTAGATCCTAGTATAGCAGCCAGGTCAGTTTTTAAATGTCAAAAGATGAAGAAAAAAGTGCATGGCTTTGTCCCTATTTCTCTTTTTGTGACCACTTACCAACCACTTTATTAGGTACACCCATTGAACTGCAGATGGGATCAAATCATTGAACATGGCATGGTTGTTGTTGCCAGATAGACAGCTCTAAGTATTTCACAAACTGCTGATCCATTTGGATATATATATGCTTATGCAGTTGAAGTGAGCGGTCCAGAAAATATATATATAAAATATCCAGTGAGTGGCAGTTCTGTGGACAGAAATAGTTAGTAGTAGTAGATGCCAGGGGTCAGTGAAGAATGCCCACTATGATTCAAAATGATATAAAAATGAAATAATGTTCATCACAACCAAGGTCTGCAAGGACGAAACGACAATCCTTGAAGCTGATGGACTGTAGCAGCAGTAGTAGACCACACCAGGATTACTGTATTATAGGAAGGTACAGGGTCTGCCTAAAAAGTTGCCAGTAAATGTATATGCATCAAATATCAAAATGTAAGCTTCCGATTCTAATTTCCAGCAAAACAGTTTTCTAATGTTTCAGACAACCCACAAACGCAGTGCACCTCCTCATATCAAAGAGCTCCACGCTAAGACCTCTGCTGCCATGGTAACAATCAGTTTAATGAACCAGTGGCACAAAATGACAAAGAGGGGGAAATTAGGTCATCACTTCCACTTTTTGAATTGTGGGACGATGAGAAGCGGAGAGACTATAGGCCTCTGTGAATGTCAGTTCTGTCCAAGTGCCCTTCTACTAATTGTAAGATATTGATAGTCTTTATCTTTTTAGCAAGATACTTTGTCAGGATTATGTTTTTTTTTATTTGACCGCATTGTTCTTGAAATACCGAAAAGTTCCTGCACTTTTCAGCCCAATATTAGTTAGCATAAATCTGCCTATTATCAGATATGAGGTGAATGAATAATAGCTTGGCGTCGGTTGATAAAACTTCCTCTCCTGTCTCTCTTACCGTCATGATTGCATCATGCCCGCTCATACGGATCTCACCGCGGCCGTCAAATAATTCAAGACTGATGAGGCGTGCTCAAAGGTCTGTGCCACCGAACACAGCATTAATGCACCCAGCAGCAAATTTTTTACCATCGACCCCCGTCCCCTGCAATAAGGACATAGCCATCAATCAGAGCAGGATAGCCGACAACCAGACGTGGGCTGATGAAGTGGGGGACTTTGGAGCTAATAACGAATGGAGCGCGCCAATATGGCCACAGTATACTATGACGGTCTGCAGAGAACACTTGACCTTTTAGTGAAATCCTTAGCTGCTTTTTGGCCAGTGCAAAAGAAGTAGGGAATATGCAAACTGCTGTTACTGTGAAAAGGGTGAGTGTGCAACAAAGTAGTGGATAAGTGGAGGAGCTCTTGAGGAAAGTGCTTAAATAAGTAGAGATGAATTTACTTTGAGGTTTATTGAAGTGGCTAGGACTTGAACAGGTTCACATTACTAGGACATTCCTGTGACTTATGGCTATTACTATTGCCACTACTTCTGGTACTGCCGTTTCTACTGAGACTACTGCCCACCATTACTAAATTACTATTACTATTACTTTCCCCATAAAAATACTTGCAGAATTTCAAAAGTAAAATAAAATGTACAAAAATATGAGTAAGTACATGTCTAACCTTTTAAATCCCAAATAAAGTGTGTGTGCTATCAAGTTCCTTGCTGCTGAGAGCTTGTATAGTGCTGGCCACTTCACCCTATGAACTCAGCTGCTCTGTTCCCACATCAGGCTCTGGGAGTGACCTTCAGGACGCCTGATAGTCCCACTAATTGGGGTCTCTACCGAGCACAGCCAAGCGCCAACCACCCCCCCCCCCCCCCCACATAGCACTGGAGGAGCGGTTACAAGCACAATGTGGGAGCCTCTGTTAAAAAAAAAAAAGAATGAAATTGCATTTAATGGCAAATCATACTTTTCTTAATTGACATAAAGAAGCATAGCTGTCAACGGAATGTTAATGTTAATACTTGTTTTAGGTGGACTGGGATAGGGTCAAAGACATTCTACATCAACATCTTTGACTAGGGGCGGCAGTGACTGTAGAACTGTTGTAGAGCTGACGTCCTGTTACCAGAGGGTTGGCAGTTTGAATTCCCAGCCAAACTGTGCATACTTCCATTGACACATGCTTCCTACATTGCCTATGTATGAATGAAAGTGTGATTAATGCATTTCGTTGAGGTCAGAGGGGCCGTAGGCGTGGAATGACTGCCTCATTTGTGTCAGTGTGCCCTAGGGCAGCTGTGGTTACAGAATGAGTTTACCAACACCAGTGTGTAACTGTGGAGTGAATGAATAATGGACTCAATTATAATTATTTTTAAGCTACGATATAGACCTGGTTTCGACCCAGTTTTAAAACATTGTAGATTCTTCCTGGATAATAAATATGAAAAAATACAGGGGTCAGGACTTCTGTAACCTAAATGGTGAGCGCTGCCATGTATGGTATAGAGGTTATTGGTGTAGAAATATCTATGCAGCATATGTTCTGACTTTAAAGCCAAAGAAGTGAAGCCAGAGTGTCGCTGCATCAGCCCAAATCCTTGATTTAATGTCAACAGATGCTCAGTGAAATGCCACAGGTGCAACACACGGGTGGAGTGCGTCAGTGAAAACAGTTGGTGCCACTTAGCTGCATTAAGCCACAGCAGAAGAAAATAAAATGACGTCAGTGAGATTGCCCCAGCCAAAGGTCAGATCAGATGATAGGAATATGTGCGAGAACCATGCCTCGAATGACAGCTGCTTAAGGGGCTATGGCCATAAACAGTAGAGAAATATTGGGCTAATAAACTGTGACTTCAAAATGTACACAACCAGGAGAGGAGCAAAGCCTAAACAGGAATCCTAATGTAATACGTTACCCTTGACAGAATTGACTACCAGATGTTTTCTATAGTTTGAAACCTCATTTTGTTCCCCTCAAATGAATTGAAAAGATTAGTGGAAGGGTCTAAATATGACAATACAGTATTTTTTGAAGAGATCATATATTTTTCCTTTCTGTGAACCATCAGGGTCAGGACTCGGAGAAACATGGCTACAGTTCATTTAGAACTGTGCTGCAGCTGTGCACATTCAGCTTTGCCAACACATCATCATATCAGGGCCACTTCCTATTACAGTGATCAGCAGTCCGTAATAAAAAAGAGAGAGAAAATGTACAGGAAGTCATCTCGTAAATATACTGAGCTTTAATGAGCGACCGAACCGCCCTCGAAGAATGCTTTTAAGGTTAAAGGGGCCTTTTGTGAAGGAATTCAAAGATGTACAGTGAGTAAAGCCATTTGCAACAGCGATAGATCCAGTGAATGAGACTTTGAGCTGCAATGGCCATGAATAGAAAAGGTCTGCATTTAATTTGCTAATCCATCATTCCAATTGTGCCAAGTAACAAAGGCGGAGGAGAGTGGTGGGGCATTCAGAGGCAATGGAGCATGCTGAGGGGTGCGTGTGTGGTTCTGCATGGAGCTAGAGAGGCTGTGGCCCTTGGCCCTAAAGCCTGGCCAGCGCTGTGGAGAATGGGCTCAATGCAGGCAAGACTAATCCCTTCATGTCCAAAGAATTGTTTAACTATGTTTGACTGATTAACCCAAACCCCCCTCAACGATAACACTTACAATTTAGCTTTTTTTCAATCAAGAATAATCAGTGGAAGCATACCAGAGTCAAAAGTACAGCATAGAGCACACCAATTCCTGTGAACCAGCTGTTGTTAACATCCAAAGGTCACACAACTCTTGCTTTGAGAGCTTTTCCAGTTGAGTCGGTGGTAATGTGTTAGCATACTGCTGCTTTTTTAACCAGCTCCATGGGATAAAAAGGCAAATTTAAAGCCACTCTCCCCTGTGTGGAAAAAAGAGGTTGTCTGGAAGATTAACCCAGCTTCCTTTTATAGCCCCTGACAAGAGGTTAAATCACACATTACACTGCATGAAATGTCTCCTAGTAATTAGATCAAGAATATTACTCTCTCTTCCTCCCCTCGCAGTCTGCAGCTGATCAAAGACTAATGATGGTGTCAGTGCCATTGGCAGTGCTGGCTGGCTAAATCTCCCCATCGGGACGGCAATCTGTCAGGGCCGCAAGCTCTGCTAAACAGCACAGGACATGAGTACAATGAAGCTTGACACAAAGTAGACTAAATGAAGCTGGGTTTTTACCTACCAGCGATTCCTCAGCCGTGCAGCGCTCTTTATGCGCCATTAAAATCCAAAGTAATCATTAAGCAGCTCTTTGTTTTGGGTCTCGGGGTGTGCTGGATGTTTGTGTGATACAGTCTGCCAGAGACATGTCAGTCACATCTGGTCAGTTTTACCCAATAACAGTGGAAGCTCCTGTAAATTTACATATGCCCGCCATATGTGGACTTTGGACTGATTTAATAAAAGATGGCTGTTAAAAATATCTCTGTAAAAGCCTCACAAAATAGTGCTGTTCTTTTGCCAGGACGGACCATTTGTCCAAACAGAGACCAGATTATTCAAATACTGGGCTCATATAGTTCCAAATGAGCCTATTATAGACACTGGGTGCAGTACTAACCGTTTTATGCCACAAATTCCAGCAATAAACATACAACACAATCAGCAGCTATAGAGACTACAATGTACTTCTACAAACTAGTCGGATACTAGGAACTTTTTTAACCTAACCTCATGTGGAAGTGTAGAAACATACAAAAAATCAAAAAATGATGACTACTGTATTAAATTACACCTTTCTCACTTCAAGGTTCTTTATCAATAAATATAATAAAACATAATATTTCACACATATTCATAATACGTTGGATAATCTTAGCCAATAGAAACTGTGATAAAATCAATATAAAACCAGGAAAACAAAGGACTAAACAAGGACTTTTGGGAATTTGGTGGACCACAGTTCTGCCTGAAAAATAAACAAACTACAAACCAACATTTTCTAAGAAATGTGAGCATGTCCTGAATTTACTATAACTAGGTCATCCTTAGTTTGTGTCAATGTCTGGGCCCAATTTGCAAATGAGGACCAACATTCTGGTAGTTAGTGGTTCTAGTTCTCATTGTTTAAGAGGTTAGCTTAAAAAGGATGCTAGTGAAGGATTCCTTTTTATTTCTTTTTTTACTGTTCTTGTGTTGGCACTGCAAAACCCCTGCCTTCTTCCTCTGCATCCTCTTCTCTCCCACTTACATTAATGTCCTCTTTCTGACCACAAGCAAAACTTTGTAGGTCGCCCAGAAAGCAATACAAGATCTTCCACATTTCTACTAAGTGCTGTCTCATCTATATTTCGGAGCCTTCACAGATCTAAGCAGCAGCAGCACCTGGTCCCTGCGTTGATGGGGTGACGGCCCTGCTGGCTATTAATTACAGAAAGGCAACCCGCAGCGCAGGCAAACCCTGCCAATGATGAGACCCTGGGATGTTAGATATGTCACACGGCAACACAACCTGCCGCCGGACACTTTACACATGAGTACTTTCAAGTGTGCCTTTTCAAATCGTGGCCCACCCTGCTTCTTCGGCGCCCGCCCCCATCGTCTGCCTCGCTATCTCAATCACATTCTGCGGATGTTACAGTTCTTGAGGGGATATTTTCTGACTAATGTAAAAGTGGTTGTGCAGTAGCATGATAAAGGTTGACATTTTCCTTCTCTAATTCAATGCTTCTTTTGTAAACAGATGCAGCTTTTTAAGGAGTGCACGTGCGTACTGGAAATACATTTTTATATATATATATATATGTCAAATTTTCTGATTTGCTCTCAAAGTCAACCGCAGCAGACAAAAGAGGGAAATGGAAGGAGATATGCATATTCATTGTTGAAGGATGTCACACAAAAGCATCCCTTAAACCTGACAGCTTTTCTTTATCTCCATGAAAACGGGCCCCGCTCAAACAACAGGTTTGTCCCAAAGGTTTGACCTCGATCTTAACCCCATACAGGTGGCTCACGCAGAACAGCCTCACAGATAACTCAATGCTGCTATTCTGATGCCATGAATAGCAGTCCTTTTAAAATGTTTTAGAGGCAAAAGATGCGTGTAGACTGAAAGCATCTGGTTAAGGGTTTTTTGAGAGTCAGGTTTTAACAAATGAAATAAAACTCTGACAGTGTGTAACTACATGATATTAGATGCAGTCAGATTAATGGAGTTCAAACATCACCTTGCTTATGCTTTGGAGATAAAGTCAGTGCCAATGTAGGACATTTGACTGTGCCTGGTGCTCGCTAGAGTCCATCTCTGAAGCTGAACTCTGAACTGTGATGACATCCCCACAGAGTGACTACTGCACCTCTGCACATTCCAGGAAGCAGGGCCAATACACCAGAGAGGACGAGACATAAACAACATAAGCTACTCAGAGCACTGTGCCCATGTTTACTGTATCACTAAGTGCATTTCATCCTTGGTGCTTTCACGGCACTATTTCAGTATGCAGTGTGGTGGGGCGGCCCATGCCACGGGTCTGTGTACAGAGGGCTCAGTCAGAGGCTGGAGACTGTTTGGACAATGTGGGTGTCGGGCACGCTGCCTGTCTGGAATAACGATTCAGATACAAAACACCCGCTGGTTTCTTTGAAGTGGTGGGTCAATAACATAAAACTCACTTGACTGTTTTTGGTATGTAACTGTTAAAAACTTCACAGGCGTTGCTGCTGTGGTACGTTGCTATCAGCGAGAAAAAGGTCTGTACAGGCTTCAAACAGGCTCTGAATGACATGCCAGAGATTAGCCTCTGAAGGTCACAGTCTTAGCCTATCCTTTCAGCCGCTTTTCACAACACAACCCCAGGCCCTTTGGAACAACAGGAAGAATGTCATCTGGTTACTTTTCAAGGCACGGAGATACCATTCACTGTGGCCAACAATGGCTGCAAACAGGACCAGAGGGTTAGAAGGTTATAAAGGGCCCCATTCTGAGCACGGCCAGCACTCTCCAGCACGCTGCACAGAACACACCCACGCACACTGAGGCCTGCTGGAGAAGTGGTGAGAAGTGCCATGTACTGACCGCTAACCTCAATGTCCCTTTCATCTCAAAGGTTCACACAGTACCAGCGCCAAGCCACAAGACACTCATCCTGCTTCAGCAAAGGTGCCTGTGAGGTATCCCAGAATGCCCCATAATAATATCTTGTCTGTTGGCAGCGCTGTGATATGTTTAAACAGAGAAATTGAGAACTGAAACAGTGAAGCATTATTTATATTTTGGTAAACAAAAGTACCATTCCGCTCTCGTATCATATTATTATTCACGCTATGAGGCTTTTACTAAGAAGAAAAAAAAATCTAAATCCCAGACTCCACTCTGAGCTAAAATCCTTCAAAAATTAAAGTCTCTAATGAACCCTGTGAAATATCAAAAATAAAGCCTAATTAGCCAACAGCGCTTTACATCTCCTCCTGCTCTAATCCTGTAGTAGCTTAGCCTTATCTAATGTCTGCTGCTGCTATGCCACTCCACTCTATGCATATATCCCCTCTACTTGATATTCCCTACAGCTTTACCGCCTTACTGTTATGGTATTCTCTCTCGACCCCAAGACCGGGTCAAGCTCTGCGCCTCTGCAGCGGTCGCTAATGATGCCCCGATCTGCTATGCTGGCATGGATGTCGGAAAAGTGAAGTAATAACTAACGCGGACATGCTAATGGCATCTATTAAAATTGCTTAAGTGTGATGTGTAACTCTCCTGGCAACCTCCCTCATATGAATGGCTTGGCTTTGGGGGCGGGAGAGGGAGTCAGTGGAGGGTCAGTGATCCGGCTGAGACGACCTTATCTTGTGCCATAAACAGATAGCGGGATCTCTGCGCTGGTGTTATGACGTTCCTTTGAGATGAAGGTGGATAAACAAGCCGCCTTGATCAGACTGAGATGATGTCCTACGCCAAACCTTGTTCATCCAGCTACTCTTGCTTCACTTATGGCTACAAGTGTCACCGGGAGGCCTAGATTTTCCAGTTATTATCCTGAAGAACAAGACAAAACATTTCCAGAAAGCCCTTTCAGTCTTTCTGTTTTAAAACAACAGCACTCCCTGGCTTAAGGGAATCAGGGTTTTGTTGTTACATAAACTACTTGTTCTGGCCTAATTAGACTAGATGGGCTAACATGCAAATCAAAAACAGTCACGAAGTATACCACAAACATGACAAACACGTATCCAGGAATCACTCTTTGTGCCTGTAGATACTTGGCTCCAACAAAACCCAGAGCATGTGATTCACCAGTTTAAATGCCATATAACAGATGACCCCAGCCTAAGCCCTACAGGTTAGTACTTTGTTCTCAGAGAGACCCGGGAGTTGCCCATGTTGATGTCCTAAACACCTGATCTGCTTGTATCATGTGGCCGCAGTGCGCTACCCCAAGCCTGACCTGTTTTTGACCCTCACACCGCGCCTCCTGACTTTCCCCGCTCTCACAAAGACTACCAAACATCTGCTCCCAGTCTGAAACCGGACTCAAGCTGCTAACAAGTCACCGGGTGGCCTGACACGGACCCTTCAAGTCGTGGGTGGTTGAGTGTGCGAGCGTGGTCTGACAGCTGCACCAGTAGACTGAGAAGTGGGTGACGGTGATACCTGGGATTGTTTTTCCTTGCCCTGAAAACAGGAGTAAGTGCATCCTCATTTGGCAAATGGATGGTATTTCGCAAATGCGGATCATCTGAAACAACCACAGCGAGGTAAAATAAAAATGTGCTATGCTCATAAATTCACAGACAACACCTGCAAGAGATTTAACATACCCACACAGACACAGAGAGGCTGGTGGAATATGAAGGGAGCAAGAGCATTACATCGGCGATCCGCATTTCCCATTCAAGTACAAGCCCCAAAACGCTACATCAAATGACTTTCAATAAAGCGAAATGAGCATCCGCCAAGTGTGTCGTTGAAATGCTGGAAATTATTGCATCAAAACTGTGCTGTTAGCCAAGCCATTTCACAGTCACCAATCACAGAGGCAGGACTGTTACTAATCAATGTATTTTAATGAGCTCTCTGTGAATCCCAACAACAGCTGAAAACATTATAGCTGCTCAACTTCTTTTGCTTCTCCCTTTGTACCTTGTGATCTGTTATTCATAGTCTGCTCTGAAGTCTCAAAGAAATAAAACCGACCTTTGATGTTCTCATTGCTGCAGTTTTCTAACAAGCCCAATGTTAAGAATCAGATCTTTAAGCGGTCACGTGGTGAACTTTCAGCGCAACACAAAACATCCAGGTCTTGTGTACGCTACTTATAATGACAATCATCTCCCGCTAATATTCCCTTTGACATTTTGTGAGCTGAAATGTCTGATAGGGTAACGTGACAGAACTGTGCAGATGCTTACTATAAATACTCTACGTGCCAGTTAAGCTTACCTAAAGAAGTAGGTGTGCGTGATCTCCTGCTCAGAGAATAGTTTAAGTGTACACAGGCAGCAGTAGACAGACAGGCCATAAAAAGACACTACACAAGATTTGTAGAGGAAACTACCCTCCCCGACCACAATGTAAATCAATATGTTCCGATGCATTTGTCAGTGGTTTGGCTGAAAAACCGAGGCGAACTTGCCTTCTCTCCAAGCGAAAAGACTGAGTTTGCAATGACGGGGCAAAAGCATCAGCACATGAGTCACTTGCAGTGGCCACAAAGTGCACTAATTAACACATGCAATCAAGTGTTATTTCAGTTTGGTGCATTGCTTTACCAGCAGGAACTGACCGAATGAACTGCGTGCTGCTGACAGGAATGCTGTGCAAATGTTTAGGCAGGTTTGAGGTCATGCTGTTGGGTAAGCTTTCAATAAAATGTTATTTCAGTTGAAATGCAAAAGTGTTCCGAAAAAAACACCCAGTTATGTGACCACACTCACGCATTCAAAAGTCCACTTATAGATTTTTGAAAAACAGGAAGGTTCAAACTATTTTATGTAGGCTGCTCACATTATTCTGTCTCTTGCTAATCCTGGACAGACTTAAAGACATGAGCCAAACTAGGGTAAGGTACTTCACTGCAAATTTAGAACTTGGCTAATGCATTTGAGGACAGTACTGTACATGCAAGAGTCAGCACTGAATGAATCCACCTCTCCATTTAAATCAAGTCTACATGTATGCACTAAACGCGTCAGTATTATAACATTTTGAAAGTTAGTTGTCAATGTATTCTTACTCTGTCACTGACCTGTCATATTTGTATCACTAATGGTCCACCGCTTTTCACAGCCGAGACAGAGACCTTTACTGCCATTTGTCTCTTAGACCTAATTAATCTTCATGTTGCTGGCAAACATAGCACCCCAATGCAAACAGTCTTCCTCCTACACTACACCATAATTGTACCAAGTCTGGGGGTCTAAGAGCTTCCCCGTCAACAAGGTCTACAATTTAATTATCTGCTCTTTGGAAAATGTAGAGGAAGAAAGCTACATTGCAAAACTGCACTTTTGAGCAAGTGTATGTCAGGCACTTGCTTGAGTAAGCACAGGATATTACTGAGCACATCCTCCCTGCTGTCATAAATTAAACAGCCTCACCTCTGTTATGGTTAGGAGAAGATAATGGGCTTTTACATAAAGACACACTGTTTAAACTTACACACACAAACCAGAGGCAAAACAGTGCAGACATGTTTCTCCAAGTAAGTCCTTACCATGAGCCGAAAAGATCCATACTCCAGTAGTCACACAGGCACGTTTTTAATCATATCCGTCAAGCTCGGTGACATTATAGACACACGGCAACAATAAAAGCCAGTGTCACGAGGGGCAGCCAAATACAACATGAGGAGCGGACTGTTTCATACACATTTACATTCCGCCGAGTAAAGACCAGGCATGCTCAAAGCAGGGGTAGGAACAACATCAATACGGTCCCATTAGTTAAGTGCGCCCTTAGGATACCCGAAATCTGATCACAGAAAGACCCTGTTCTCCCGGTCTCCACGCAGCATTAGGCAAAAAGGCAGCAGCAGCTCTCCTCTCCAGTGAAATGAGTGCTGCTCCTTGTGTGCGGCAGGATCAGGACGTGCCCGGTGACGTCAACCTTTTGTTATCACCTTTAACACTTGCCTTTGCAGGTGCAGACAGACACTTGCGTGAAGAGGTGCGATAATTGCAGACCGCCGCGGCGCACCTTGCATCAGTATCACGGGGTGGCAAACTCTAAATACGGATGTACGCACGCAGCTTAATGAGGCTATCAGATGCATAGGGGCTGAGGAGATAACTTGGTGACAGCTAGACTATAGTTTAAACAGCACTACATAACATAGGCGCACTAACAACTCTACGCACTGCCTTTTAGAGGAACTCCGTTGGATTTGGACGAATAGGCTACTGCGTGTACAACATCATAAACACACAAATATGATGAAAAAGCTATACTATGATTTGGCAGACAGGGGAGCTCTGTGTGGTGGTTGTAAAGCAGCACAAAACAAATAGCTAACCAATTTAACAACACAAGCCCAGTTTAATTCAGTTCACACCAGTTTTTACCAGCTTCTTTAAGCCCCAGTTGTGTGTTTCTTGTAAAAGCCAAGCTCGTTAAACATTGGAGGCTTATAATAGCTGAATAGACAGAACAGGGGCCCAATACAGTAGCTGTAAACCACTCTGTTGCCAGACTCAGTGCCAGCTGACTGGAGGGTCCTGGCTATAGCTAACCTAGCCACTCAGTGAGAAAGATACACATTCCCATTGTTGCCTTTCTACCGCTCCATAATATTTATGTTAAAAATGTAAGGATGCCGCGCCGCATCAGAAAACAGCAGTGTTTAATAGATACAGCTACTTACTCTCCGTGTACCTCCGCGAAAGGCATCGTTTAGTCGGTGGCCATGGTTTAAAGCGGACAGATTTTCTCCCTTTGCCTGGCGCTGCCGAATCACTGCTGCTGCTGCTGTCTGCGGCAGCCACTTCCGGCGCATGCGCACTGCCGCTGGACTCCAGACAGCGCTGCGCAGGAGAGCGGTATGGTTTAAAGGTACAGCAAGAACAAATACAATTGGACAAAGTGGGGCTTTTATCTGCTTTACTCATATTATTAACACTTCAATATGAAGTTAATATCCAAAGGTCCCACGACATGCATCAAAGGCAGGGGAGAACATTTCATTAAAATAATTAGCATTATTAATCATAATTAATCCAGAATCTAAAGATACCACTGCTAAAGCACATGCACAAAAATAAAATAGGCTATTGTAACCTATGATAGTTCAGCAAGTCAAACACACAAAGTCAATTGGTTGTGTAATTGAGCAATCATACCCTTTTCTTTGAAAGTGTGCTAAAGTGTGAGATCACAAGCCAGATGCCACCATAAAAGTCACCAGTGGCAAGATCATAAGGCAGCTGTGTGTGCCTTGTATTATATGGAAGACTGATGATCAGATGACTCATTCAGCTTTTATGTTGGATAGCACAAGAGATTAAACATTCCCATGGTATTCTGTGAGTGTTAAAACAGTTTTTGTGTGTGTGCCATTTGATGGATTTTCGAGCTAAGCCAATTTTCACAACAGATTTGCTCATCTATATTTCACAATAATCACTGGAAATGCTAAGACTTTCTACAGTGTTTTTTTCTTATCTCGTAATCTTGAAGCATTTTACTAGCCAGATCCAATATTTATCAATCATGTGTCGAAAGAGATAAGGAGGTTGTGGGAGCAATCCTTTGGGCCAACTACTGTCGTTCTGAGTTCCCTTCCACCCACCAAAGACATGCATGATTTAGAAAAATTGATGACAATAACTTGCCCCTAGTGAATGAATGTGAGATTGAATTGCTGTCTGTCGATGTGTTTGCATCAGCACTGCCAATGTCTGGGGGGGCGCCCCGTCTAAGGCCCATAGTTTCTAGTACAGGCAGAAATAGATGTTGCATAGTGTTGAAGATAATCAGATGACTCAAAAATATGATATAGTTTTTTTTCACCAACTGTATTTTTGAGTCTGGTATAAAAACAGAGAGCCTGGTCAATAGTGTCACATGCTTTGTGGTTTGATGAAAGGCCTGATGCTCTCTAATCAAAGACTTATATTTCTGTGACAACTGGAATAAATGACCCCATTACAACAGCCCACCTGCCCTCCCACCACTATATTGATACTGTTTTATTATCAGCGAAAGACAGATGACAACGGCAAAGATTGTAGTGAACGCCTCATGGTGGGTACTTATGTCAGACAATGTTAGATCCAGCACAAAAGTAATCAGACAGGAAGTTTAAGGAGAAAATTACATGTGTTCAACTCCACAAACAGTTCTAAAATAAGGCATTGTGGAGGATAACACAGTGGCTCTGGTGCAGACTGGCTCCATTACAATACTCCAGCCAATTTAGGCCTGCAAGCTTCACTTCCCCCATCAGCCTGGTGAGAGAAAGGCGAATTTGGTCTGAAAGCCCAATCACACACGGTGCTCTGAGTTCAGCAGGTGGGGAAGTAGCAGCAGCAGGCTCCATCAGCCAATAATACAAAGTTAATGATGCAGAATGGTGTCTTTCTCCCATACCAAAGAAGATGTCAATACGGGATGTTTAAGAACGCTGTTCCTAATTACACTTTTTAAATTCACCACTGATGTGATTGATGATTTCAATGGGAGGCATTATTGATCCACTTCACAGACAAGTCCCATCGATTGCAAGTCTAGAATGAATAAAAGTTTTTTTTTTCTTTCTCCTCCCCGCTGACACAGAGATTGTACAATCAGAGCATCAGTGTGACCTATATGGGTAGTTTGGGGAGCTAAATCATGTCTTTTTACAGGGAGCAGTTTTTGAGCCAGGCCTTATGGAGAAGAAGTGATTGCTGGAGAAGGAACAGTCAAGTCACACCTCAGATTTACACATTCATCTATTCATGGTGGAGATTGTGGGACTTTACAAATAGCCTGTCTTTATAGGAGTCCTCAGCATGATAAAGTTCAGGCGCTCTATAGACCGTCAGCCAGCTGTGCCGCATCACGCCCCAGTCTGCAATCAGCGGTGATGGAGTGACGGATGCTCTGACGCCCCTGACACATTGTTGTTTTTTCCATCTATGCTTCCTGTTGACATGCCCTATGGCTCATGCTTATTATCCCATGAACTTTGTTATTCCTCATGAGCAACCAGCTTTTCGTATTTGCGCCCAAGCTGCCAGTTATTGCATGTGTAATCCCACAGTCTGTGTCATTACCTGGGGTTGCTGAACCAAAACATCATGTGGTAGATAGCTTATAGCGTGCATGCAATAGGCTTTACCATTCTCCAGAAGTTTGCAATAACATTTTAATTGAATTTTTTTTCAGTCAGCGATGATTTTGGATCCCAGTTTTGACCTAAACAATTATAACAGGCCTACTTATTGACATCTATAGGACAACTATGATAAAGCGTACTGGTTATTTTCAAAATAATGCTAGCTCGTGAGTTATGAATCTAATGAGGCAGTAGTTTTGTCCAGAAGGTTCATATATTCTTTCTTTATGAGTAGACTCTGCTCCTTATATAAATTCAACCTGTTTTAAATGTATATCCACAAAAAAGGGACTGCAGTGTTGATACAACTAAGCACCGCCTGAGCCTGATTAAAAATCAACAGCACAATGAGCTTTTCAGAAAAAGCTTTTCCATCACAACACATTGAATCCCATTGGCAAGTGCACTTCCAACGCCAAAGTGGGCTACAGCTTATGATTTAAAGGTCTGCAGGCAAACGCTTTTAGTCTTTTTTGTGAGAGCTGTTTTCTGAAGGCCAAAGTTAATGCAGTCATAGAATGAGCTTGGATACAGTCCCACGTGAAATGACCATGTGAGGAAAGCCCCAGGGGAGAAAGGGCCTTGAATGAATTTGAGAGAAAAAGTTCAAACATTACTGATCCTCAAATATCCTCTTGCTTCAATTAGAATCCAGCCGCAAGTATCTCCGCTAAAAGCTCACTTTTTGTGTCTCCTCCATTGCTGCTGAGCTTTTAGGGTTTAGATGATGACAGATTGCAGGCTACCTGATATCCTTCATCATCCTCCTCACTGGAGGTGTTTGTTCCGCCCCAAGCAAGTCCTGGAGGACCAACAAACAGCCGGTGCGTTTGATGGACTACAGGGAGACATCGGCTCCGCGCGGCTTTGCCATAGAGAAAACAAGGTGTTATAGTGATCAGTCAATACGCATGCAGTGTCCTTTTAGTCCCGTGGTTAACCTAACTGTGACTGTGGTGATCGAGTAATTCTATCAGCCTGTCATTATGAATTAAAGTTGTGCCAGGAAGTAAGACTAAAAACTAAAAAACTAAAAAAGCTGTTTGTTTGGAGAATGGGAGCCTAATATATCCTCTCCGCGGTGCTTCAGGTATCCTTAGGGGTAAAGCTATGCACTGTGTACTCAAGGGACAAGAGGGAGAAAGAAAAAGTCTGCTTTGTGCAATCTGATTTGTGGTTATAGGGGCGCCATCCCTCACAAAGTAATCTGGAGAATCTCAGTGCAGCCACTGGGGCCTGTGAGCGATGTCATCCATTTTAAACTGCTCATGTCAGCAGATGTGTTTGTGCATTGTGATGAGATGATTTGAAATAGCCTTCGGCAGATTTTAGCCACTGAATATCCTACCTGCTGTTGACAGGTGGTTCCAAAACCCAGGCTGGAGGAACCCTCAGGGAGTTACAGGGAGTTTACTGCTAATTGAGCCTCACTCTTATTTATATGTAAATACAAATGGGTAAAACAAGCACCAAGTCCTTTTACTTTATAGACCCTTTAAAGGTTTGTAAACAGAAAGTTCTGAATTCCACAATGGAGGCAAGACCATAATACATTTTCAATAGAGAAATTAGCATTAGCCACAAAATATTCCAAATTAAGATGGGTTTGAGAAATTCCAATCACTGGTTAGGAAACAGTAGTACCTCACATTGTATGTTTATTTAATGTACATGTTAGTAACAGTTAGACTTTTGGCTGATTCTTGAGTTGAGTCCTTACAGAAATGTTAAAGACCACATTATTTTGTTTTTATTGTATGCTCAGAATTATTCTGTCCCTCACCACAACCTATTTTTGCTCCAGTCACCTTCATTCCGGAATTTTGAACATTCCATCTGACACACATTATTACACATTATTATTATTATTGTTTTGATATGTTAATCCTATAAATCACTTTTTAATTGCAGCCATTGAAATCCTAATCTAATATAAAGCTTGCTGGAGTTATTTGAGCCTAATGTCCTCTTCATTCAGACTGTTTTGTAGTGGTTGACATTTGTTAACACTAGGGGTCGCTGTCACGTTGCTATAAGTCTTTCTGGAGCTCTCTTCAAAACGGAAGTCGCTTTTCGTTGGTCAAACAAACATGGCCGCACTCTCTGAGCAATGTGAACGTAAACACCACCCGTAAACACCGCCACTCACCTGCAAACGGATAACAATACATTTATTTCTGTCAGATTGGTGGAATGGCTCTGAGAGTGTGCACGCGGTTTGTCAGGGGCTCTGTGGCGATGTGCTCTCGGGTCGTTTCTACTGGACACCATGCTGCCCCACGCTTACTATTACCAGGTCAGTGCTTGAAAAGGTCTAGCCCTAATGTACCCGATGTACAGTATACTATGATCATTTATTAGTGTGTGAAATGCGATATGCCATTGTCCAAGTTCTTTGTCCCATTCGCATTAAATATTCAATGAAACTATGGCACTGCGCTGACCTGGTATAATGCTGTGAGATATAAGTTCTTGTGTTATAAGTAGTTGTCATCAGTATCCTGGCATGTCCTTTTATATGTTCTGTTGTAATTATTTGTTTTTATAATGTTTCAATTAAATAAGCCCATACATATTTTAATATATATATTTTCCTTGACCTTAGTGATACTCTGTGCTGTTTTTATAGGTAATGGTAGCAGTGCACGATGTATTGATGGCTATGATCTGACTCCAGCCCGTCTCGTATCATCTGATGTGCTGTGGGGCCGACTGATGAAAGGCAAAATTGCAGAATCAGACTCCACACGCCTCCCAGCTTCAGTTCCCCCAGACAGTGGTAACTTCTCATATGAACACTCCAGTCTAATTTCATGCGAGATTGCTTCAATATAATTGTGTTGTTGCAGGTGAGCAAATATCTCTGTTAATGCGACACCCAGACCAGCCTGAAAATGCCAAGGTTTTGAAAGTGGCCATGATAGGAGCTCCTAATGCTGGGAAGTCCACATTGTCCAACCAGCTTCTTGGGAGAAAGGTTCGTCCTATTAATAGTTTATATTTTAAATCTATGTGTTATTAATTTTTGCTTGAACAGGCTTGTATGTAATGTTAAGTAACTGATTTATCTTGAAGCTGTTTGCCGTTTCCAAGAAAGTTCACACGACCCGGTCACGGGCAACAGGCGTCTTGACAGAAGACGACACACAGATAGTAGGATTATATATGTCACTATTATTTATAGATTCAAATAAGAAGAGGCTTTTTTAAAAGGAGTTTGTTTGTGCAGATTTTACTAGATACCCCTGGCCTCACAACTCCTTCCAAGGTCAAAAGGTCTGGGGTTTGTTTAGCATTAATTAAGCTCTTGTATATATGGTACCTGTAAGTTATTTATGAACCTCCTTCTCGCAGACACCAGCTGGAAAAGTCATTACTCGTGGATCCCTGGAACACAGTAAAAGAAGCTGACCTCGGTAACGTATTAACCACTCTAAAAATCTTGTGTTTTTTAACTCTTTACTGATTACCTATTACCTGTTCTTCTTTAACCACTCATAACTGAAGCTGTGTTTTTTCTCAGTGGTGGTTTTGGTGGACGTGTCAGACAAGTGGATGTGTAGCAGGCTGGACTTTGAGGTCCTCAAGTGCCTCGCTCAGCATCCTGAAGTCCCAGCAATCCTAGTTCTCAATAAGGTAATGTTAAAGTTATGATATTGGATAGACATTTATTAGAATATGTGCTAAACAAACATTCTTCTAAGTGCCAAAGGATTATATTTTGTTTTTAGGTGGACCTGGTTAAGGCTAAGGACAGAATGCTGGACATTACAGCTGATCTGACTTGTGGCATGGTAAACGGGCGTAAAATAAAAGTTAGGCCAGTGATCAAACCTCCGTGGGCTGAAAAGAAGCATGAGAGGACCTTGGAGCCACCTCCTGAAGAAGTCGATGCAGAGCCTGAAGTCACAAATGAAGTGAGCTCTACTCTGAGCAAAGAGCAGCTCAGGGCACTGGGCACTCAGCGAGGATGGCCCCACTTTAAAGATGTCTTTATGCTCTCGTCCCTGGACAAAGAAGACGTGGCAACTCTAAAGGCAAACGCTAAATCATAAATAAATGCTCAAACAAACAATAAATTTGTTTATTCTGCTATTTCTGACTTATCTAAATCTACATTTTCAGAGCTACTTCTTGGTTAAGGCCAAACCTGGTGAATGGCAGTATCACAGTGAGGTCCTGACTGACCAGTCTCCAGAGCAGATCTGCACCAACATCATCAGAGAGAAGCTGCTGGAGTATCTGCCTCAAGAAGTGCCATATTCAGTCTCACAGGTGACCGATGACCCCATTTATTTGAACTTTTTACAATTAAAGCTTGTGTTGTATAAACCACAGTATTCTCTGCTTCTCCTCAGTAATGATACTACACAGTGTGACGTGAAAATGCAAGTAAACCCAATTGTAACTTTTTTAATTCCAGTGTATTGAACTTTGGCATGAAGCAGAAAATGGAGAGCTGGATATATCTGTGCGACTGTACGCGAAGAAAGAATCTCACGTGGTATGTGTGTGTGTTACATACAGATGAGGACAAATGCCAAAGTTCAAATGTTTTTTTTTTAAATAAATTCTGAAGCGTTTGTATTTCTATGTAAGGTTCCACCTACATCATCACGGCACACTGTCCCCTGAATGTTGTTACATTTTTTAACAGCCTGAGACATTTAGATTTAATAGTAAAATGACTGAAATCTGAACTGTTTTAAGGATGACCTTTTATAAAAGCCTTTTCTTTTAACATGTAATGTCATAATTACCTGTAAGCATAGAGTCGTGTTACAAAATAGACTTAGTAGTAGTAAGGTAGTAAATGATTGGCTGTATTTTCTTTCTGCAGAGCATGGTGATTGGCACAGCAGGGCAGATGGTGGCACGAATGGCCCGAGAAGTGAGTGAGGACTTGAGCCGCATCTTTCTGACAGAAGTCCGACTAAAGCTGTCGGTCAAACTGAAGAAGTAAAGACTTTTCAAATAAGGAGGAGGTCTGGATGGGGTAAATCCGCCCAACGACATGTTTAAACGGTTATTCAATTGTTATTCTAAGGTGTAACTTAACGGTCATCTGTCTCTGACCATATCTCCACCCTCAGTGTACAGAACTGTGTGGGTGTGGTAAGTTTGTGACGCACTGACAGCTGCCATTAATAACAACAAATACAAATACAGATTTATGCAAGAGGTCATTTGTACAGCTGTAGATAAATGCAGAAATTATATAGTTACATTATCATTGTCTATCTCATTTTTCTGGGTTTGCAACAGACTTTAACACTTTACTGGTGTCTTCATGCTGTTCTCTTGTGTGTTCAGTTAATGTGATAAAACCCATTGCCCACAGTAGATTAAATTGTTTGTAAATTGAATAAACAACTCCTGTTTACTTTTTTTAATATGTATATTATTTTTCAGTACATTTATTTTGTACAGTCATAGTACTATATAATATAAAATTTTCAATAATTATTTGACAAAATAACATCTGCACAGTTTTAGCACAGATTAAGTAGGATCTGAAATGATAGCTCCTGAAAATAAAATTATGCCAAATGCTTCATACAGCTGCCAAACACAATACAACAAACTAGCTCTATTTATTTCCATATTTCACTATATTTTAGGTAACTGCACCGTCTCTTGTCCAACGGCTGTTTTGACACCGGGCTGACAGCGTGTTCATGGCTGAGTAAGTTTGTCGAGCCGGGAAAGGGCTGATGGTTTATCTTTGGCTTTCAGAGTTTTTTTACTTGGCGTGCTCCATGTCCTGCACACAGATATTGCAGATCAACTTGAGCCCTGCACTGTCATGCTCACTCAGATGTCCCTGATGTACCATTCAAGCCTGCCTTTTCATCCATCACTTTATAACCCTCTGAAGCTTTTGAAGTTTTTTTTTGCTTTCTGTAGTTTTCCCCATGCACCCTTTTTGAAGTGCTATAAAACCCAATTCAACCCCCGTGCGCTGAATTCTCTTCCTAATGGACGACAAAATGTAGCACTAACCCGATGCTAAAATGGGTCAGATAATGGGGATTAGGTCCTCTCCTGCTGCCTCTGACTTAACACTTAACTCTCTTGGGGGCATCTTGATGAATAACCACTGAGTGGCCTAGAGCAAAGGCAAAAGAGGGCCTTGAATGTTACATAGAAGCTCTAAGCCAGCTGCTCTAATGTGATTAGACAAGACCAGTAACATTGACCAGATCAGAGCATAGACAAGGCAACCGCTGCGAGAAAGTACAGTTGACGTTAGCTTAAATACTCCATCCAAATATTTAGACACCTTAAGGGACAAATGAATCACTTTATTTTGGTTAGAAATATGCCATTCTTAGACTTTATTGATTCACATGGGAAACTGCTTGATTACATTCATTGAGTTGCTCAGAAAAAAATAAATGATAAAATAAAGCTATAAAAAAAAGCAAAAATATGAATATGAATTGTATAGTAGTAAATATATACACAATTTGCAAATGTATACATCAACATAGAAATAAATACATTCATACGTGTTACAACATAAAATATCTTTCTGTAAATTCTGGTCGTCCCGAAGATATTGAGTAAAGGCCATATAACCCTTACCATTACTAAACTCAGTAATGGTAACGGTTTGACGGCCCTCCTCTGTTTAAATACATCTATAGTGACGGTTGTAGTGTCCTGGTGGGGGAATGAAACCCTGGATAGTACATCATCTATACTGTAGTGTCCCTTTAATAAACTTACAGTATAAGATGATATCCTGTCCAGAGCACAAGATATAACCGTTATAGCAAAGAGGTCCCACTCTGATCTGAAAAGTAGAAACACATACAAAGATACCCCATGTATTTGGTCTTCCATCACATACTCACTGGTAAAAGGATACTTCCTCATGAACTTGCCATCTTCTTAGACTTAACTGCTCTGTGTCTAGGTGTCTGCACTTAAAGACCCCAGCTCATTAGCATATGGTGATGACATCTGGGTTGGACCACCAGACACCCCGGAGTTCTTATCAGGGCCTTGCCCGAATGTGACGCCCTTCGTCCTCTATACGCCCAGATAGAGTCTTATTCAACTTTAAGAACATGTACCACATCCAATCATTTGCCTGTTTATATTGTAAAACATTGGCTCACTATTGTTGATACACTCATTTATTATGTTGACCCTATATTATGTTGAGCCTGTACCTTATAATGAGGCCCCGGTATGGTCTCCGCTTCTATTTTGTTAACAAAGCTTATTTAAGCTAATGTATCACCTCTAGGCATTTGCATTTACAGATTGTTTATGAGTGGTTGTCCTATAACCAGAGGGTTGGTGGTTTAAATCCCGCTCGGACATGTGAATACTCTTGTGTCCTTGGGCAAGACGCTAACCTCCTTGCCTATATATAAATTTAAATGAGTGATTGGTGTTTGTTGGTGGTCAAGGAGCCTGTAGGCGCTGAATGGCAGCCACATTTCCAACTTCCCCAGGGCAGCTGTGGCTACAGAAGTAACCTTAATCCACACTGGTGGATTAAATCCAATCCACCAGTGTGTGACTGTGGGTCCAGAAAAGCACTTTCTCGAGAGTGCAAAAAAACAAATAGACCCGCAGTTTCTGAGATCCCAAATGCCCGATGCATGGTCTAAAGTTCAGCAGGTTTATCTTCAACGTATCTGTATGACCAAATACATTAATTTCTCTCTGTGTCATTGGCCAAGTAGCTATTTGTGTTCTGTTGAATATGTGTACCTAATAAAGTGGACTTTAAATACATTTTGATTTTCCCTTTGTCAATGTTCTACTCAATTTCCCAATTTTATATTCTCTCTCTCGACTAATTGAAGGCAGCAGAGATGAGCCGATGATCTCAGGCGTAACAGATTGGAGCTTTATGTCATAATTTACCGATAAATCTAACCTCCTCCGACTCTTAAAACCTCCACAATCTTATATCTCATAGATTTATGCACCAGCGATTTAAATTTAGTACAACAGTATCTCATCGGATGTCAAGTTATCACAGGATTTGGGAGCATTATTGGCTGAGATAGACAGTGCTGGATCCGTTTTTGCATATTGCATAGGAACTGTGTGTATCCATCAACTAACTAAAGTCATTTTCTTTCAGATATTGTACACTGTGGCGCAGTAAGTTGCTGCAGTGCTTCTTAGAAACTATTTAGAATTGAGGATATTCTTTTTCTCAAGCGACGCTGATAAATATACATGGTGCAATGCCAAGTCATTAACATAAATATTCACAGTGCACCCTCAGCTTCAGTCAGAGCCGCACCACTGTTTTAAGGTCAAATTCATTTATCACAAAAAGTACACATCTGAAAAGGGGGAGCGAGTCTGTTATTGTTTTCTGTATTAATGCATAACAATGATGCTATGTGCTATAAATTATGTCTGGCCAGTTTTTGGTGGGACATGTAGGTAACCATAGCGACGCGCTTCTTTGGTTTGGGCGTGGGAGATGACTGTGGGTGTGAGGAGCGCTCCGGCAGAGGCAGATAAACGCAGAGGTAAGACTATCAGGGTGGTTGGCTTTCCCTCCAACTTCTTATCAGCAGCAGCAAGGCTTTGACTTTTCTCTAAGCCTACATTTGCATCACAAGATACGTGTTAGAGCAGCAGATTTAAAAAAAGGTTGGGAGATCCCACAATTGGGGTAGTCAGAAATAATGTGGACTTTCAAACAGGATGTTTTCAGTGTGACTGAATGTTGAATGATATTGAAGATATCCACAAAAGTCAATCAGAAAAATCCAAATGACATCTACACTGAAAATACTGAATACCCTATACACACTCTTTACACGTTTGCAACACATTGGACAAATTTAGTTAAATAACTCAAAGGTTAGAGAAGTGGGTTTCAGGTTTCAGTAAATGTATCTTAGCAAATGTGAAAAAAACAACAAATATGGTTCACCTCAGTTTTCATGTTGTTGTTTTTTAAAGGATTGTATAGTTTTGTTGTGACCTCTCGTAACCTTTACCTCCAGCCGGTGCTGCTTTTCCCCATATTGTGTAACCACTTGATAACAGTATGTTCTTAGTTTTATTTTTGACTTTTAAAGGACAATAATACAGGCAAAGCACTCAATAACACATCTAAGTGACCTTTATTTCCATTGTTTTGTGTTTACAGAAAGACAGTGTAGTGGTATCACATTTATAACAGGACGACACAAGGGATAATATGGATATAACATGAACACATGCTGAAGATGCCATGCCTGATACATTTTCCAAAAAACACTATACCATATTAATATTGAAGATATACAATGTTTGAACAGATATGAATTATAAGGCATAGGTCTCTAGTGTTTGGTCTTTCAACATGTTACTGTCACATAGACGATGAGGACGTGATAAGTGATGGCACCAAAGCTAATGTGAATAAAATGGTTTTTTTTTTCAAATATAAATTGCTACACGTTTTTATCTAATCGTTTATGATCCCTTGTACATAAACCCTGAATGTCAGAAGTCAGAACAAGCTGCACATTGTATATATATGTATAAAGCACACATCTACTCTACCAGCCACAATATACATCATATGTGACTAGCTAAATGTATTTTGTAATATTATGATTTATTTTTAAAATTAACAAAGGCACCTTTGAATAAACAATAGTCAAGCTAAAAGGGACCAGTATTAATCAGGTTTCAATCAGGGTATATTATATACTAAACAATATGTGGTTTAATAAGTCTTATGTTAATATCTAAATATAAAGCTATTCAATTGATTTACAAATATGACATTAGCAAGATAGAGCCACATAAAGTACTTTAATCATTTCTGTAGAAGAATACTGGCCCATAACTGAATACATCCTATTACATTAGCTGGTACAACACAGTACACGCAGTACACATTTATCAGTAAACTGATAAACGTTTGTGAAAACTCAAACACAATTTATTTAACCGTAAAGAAAAAAGATAATGCAGAAAAAGTGAGTTGAAACAAATATGAGCAGCATCTACTGTACATCAAGCAAGAGCTCTTCAAAGTCTGCCATCTAGAGGCAGAAACATTCCCCTGGTGTCTAACCTGTTCTTGCCAAGTGAAACAAATAATTGGATCATTCTCTTTAGTAAGCTTTGTAAATGCTGTGTATTTAGAGTGGGTTTTCCATCTATTGTTCACTTTCTATTTATCAGCCTAGAAGCGCACCTGAGCTCTCTCAATGTTAACCACCTGATCACATGCCAAGTTCCATCCCTACATACGCTGCCATTTTAAACACACTCAATGCAGTAATTCAGCCATAAATTGATTGATTGGGGTAAAAAAAAAATTATGAAAAAATTAAAAGTGTACAGACAATGTGGATTAGTTATAATTAATTAAAATCTATACCCTGTCCTTCTACCATTTGCTACTTGAGAGGTAATAGAGAAATATTCAGTAAGCCTGGAAGGTATCCAGAGATATTAAGGCGAATATATGGCTTCAGGTATGACGTTTAGCTTAGCGAAAGTATAAAGACGTAAACTCTATAAGTTAGTAAGAGTTCTGTACATTTTGAAATACCAGCTATATTAAATCACAGTGGCATACTTTACATAAAATCAACATAAAAAATACCAAACCGGACGTCCTAAGGTTTGGGCACTTGAGTGGTGAACAGGCACTGCACTTGAGAAGACAATGTAACAATGAACCAAAGAATAGTTTTACAGTCACAGTGAGGAAAGGGTTAAGAGGTGTCATGTTTTCTGCGTTTAACAGAGCAGTTTGACACCCTGCTCCTCTGCCAGCTCTGGGTTATAGATGAAAGAATGTTTAACTTCAGGAGTAGAGTTATCTGTCTCTTAAGTAAATAAAGAACTGTGCAAATGTTTCAGGCAGGCTAAGACATGCTGTGTGAAATATGATATTTATTTCTATTAGCTTAGAAAGTGGTTCAGAAGAAACATCTAAATGCAGTCATGTCACCGCCCTTTCCTTCAAAAATGCACTTTTTGTAGGGCTTAAGTGGCTGTAGGCAAATGTGAAGATAGATCGTTGATAACTAGAAGTCATGGCATTCGTTTTTTGTCACAATAAAAGAGATCCAGGGTCACACCAAAATGTAGTTCTTCATACTAAAGTTAAATTATTTTGAAATCATTGCTAGTAAAGAGCATTTCTTAACACTTGCCTAAAACAGCTGCACAGTACTGTACATGTCATGGAGGCTAATTGAAAAGCAGTGCACTCTAAACCTTCTTTGTGTTGGATACATACAGTATACTTTTCAGATTTACATTAGACTCAATGACTGTTATTTGACCTTGACATTTCACTCTGGCATTTCACGTTTTTGTCTCCCAATAAAACCTAATGAAAGGAACAGAGTAGTTTTTACAGTATAAATCTGGTCTAAAACTAAAAAAAAATCCAACTTGAAAATTTCATAAAAGTATAAAATGTTTGGTGTTTCTGGTCAAAAGAAGTTGCATAACGTGTCTGAGGTTGAATTCAGGAGTTGCTTTCGTTCATGCTTGAGGCAGGTGAATGTAGAGCTGCTTCATCAAACAGCTGCAGCGCCGGTCATCTTCTGCAGCAGTGGCATCTGGACAACAGAGCAGAGGGTCAGGAGACGAAGACAACACAAACTAAAATGCAGAATTAGGGCTGGTTTAAGGGACTTTTCTGTGTTTTGCTCCTTGAGGACTACCATCAAGATTTAAATCAGCATTTGATTCTGTTTTATATTGTATTTGGAGTGTTGGTGTGGTATAAATGTCATATTAACCAGCCTGCATTACCAAAGTCCATTTATCTATGCTCTGAATTAATTATGAAAAGTATTAAAATACATAATCCTTGATTAAATTAATAATGAAAACCATAATAGAATAACAATAAAAATAATAATAAAATACCAGCATATTGAATGGCTGGTGATAAAGGTCTTAGCATTAATGCATGTATGTGTTTTTGTTTGATATTCCCAATAGACAGAGGTCAACAATATGGTGGATTCACTGTTCATGATTATTCTGTGTTGGTGGATTCAGCCTGGCACTGTTCATGATTATTCTGTGTTGGTGGATTCAGCCTGGCACGGTTCATGATTGTTCTGTGTTGGTGGGTGTTTATGCTCTGGGTTTGATATTATAACTAAAGTAAATATGATGATTTCTTTCTAAGTACATTTCTTAAATGTTATTGGTTTTGGTATCTTACCTTGGTGAGATCGATCCCAGTGAGTGCGTTCACTGACACCGGAAGTTCTGCAAGCAGGCGGGTCACCTCTCCGGTCACACGGCTGTTATCTCCACTCAGGATCACAATCTCACTGGTCTTGGACAATGGTGCCGCCACTTTACCAGCAATCTGAAAATAAGCATTAGGTATAAAGATTATTTAAAAAGCAACAGAAGTGAAGAAGTCATGAGCCGGTGACTGAAAACCCCTGACGTTAGAGTGGCTTGAAACACCCTCACTTTTATTTACATTGTCAACATTTACCACTACCAGCTACTACACGTCTTTCACCAGTGGAAAACTACAGACCTTAGGCAGTGCCTCCAGCACCAGTGCGGTCTTGGCGGCCTCTCCGTACTGCTGATAGGCCTCAGCCTTCAGTCTCATCTTCTCGGCCTCTGCTTTACCCACAACCTCGATGGAGTTGGCCTCCGCCTCTCCGATACAGCGGATCTTCTCAGCTTCAGCCTGAGCGGTCAGCACCGTCTTTATCCTGATGAAAGTACGGTAGTTGTTAGATTCAAAAAGACAAGTTTAAAATAAGTCAGGTCACACGTACTTCTGTCCCTCAGCGATCTGCTGCATCTTGTAGGCTTCAGCCTCTGCAGGTCTCTTCACCGTCGCAATCAGCTCTTTTTCTGTACGGTCGATTTCCTTCTCTTCAATTGTGATCTGCTTCTTCCTCTGCACCACCTCGATCTCAATCTCCTCCAGACGTATCTTCTGCTGCTCTTTGGCCGCCTGCAGCTCGTACGCCAGCTGAGCCTCGGCTTTCTGCAAATCCACACAATCACTTTAAAAAATTTCAATTTAGGTGAAAAAAATTGCATCTACTGTTCTCTGAACAATACCTTAGTGTTGACTTCTTGATTAAAAGAAGCTTTCTGCATTTCAAGCTCTCGTTTTGAATCAGCCATTTTTGTGTCGGCGAGGAACTTAATATCCATCATTTCTCTTTTGCACTCAGCTTCCTGGAAAATGCAAAGAAAATGGCCGATATAGAAGACTATATACACTAGAAGCATCTGTATTATTTATTTGCCCTTACCCTGATGCCAGCGTCTCTTTCGGCCTCTGCCACACCAATGTCGGCATCTCTCTGAACTGCAGCTGTCTGGGTTTTGCCCAGAGAGCTCAAGTAATCCACTTTATCATAGACATCCTGTTACACAAAAAATATATAAAAGTTGTTTCTCCTCGAACAGCTCGTGTATGAACCAAATGCTGGTGATTCTATGTACTGAACCTTGATGGTGAAGCTAAGGATCTCGATGCCCATGCGACCAACATCAGGTGCTGCCACCTCACGCACCAGAGTGGCAAACTTGTCTCTGTCTTGGTAAATCTGTTCAACAGTTAGGGTACCTAAAAGAAAGTGCTTATTATTATATATTGAACATCTCTACAATTTACAAAAATTATTCATAATTTTTTTTTTCAAAAAACACCAGTGCCTATAATCAGTTTTATTAAGCCAAGATCACAATTTTATTTTGTATTTTTTTGTCTTATACAATAGACTGCTCAAATTCAATAAATATCCAATCCAACGTGCATCCTAATACTTAATACTATTTATTGTCTTTTTAATTAATAGGAACACTGGCATTGTCATGGTAAAAATTATGGTAAAGAGCAGAGCATAAATGAATGCTCTTCCCAGATTAGCCAGTCACAACTTATTCTTATTCAACTCAGTCTTATAACACAATAACGCACACCACTAGCTGGAGCCTATTTCAGCAACTAGGTGGTGTACAAAATGATTGCAATGCAGAGTTAATTTTATTCACTAAGGCTAATTTAGATTCATTAATTCTGCAGATATCACCCACAACAATCAGTCACTCTGCAAGGAATGTGCCCCAGAATATAATAATAACTGAGAAGACTCTATATGAATCCAGGGACACTCACCGAGGATGGCCCGGAGGTGACCCTCGAGTGTTTGGAGGATCACACTCTTGATCTCCTGGACAGATTTTCCCAGGAACTGTTCACAGGCATATCCCAGCAGCTCACTGTCTGTCATCACCTTCACCTATAGTCATTGAAGACAAGATACCATCAGACCAACACTCTCTTCAATGCAAATACAAACACACATGCAGCACTATGGGCTATTATCTTCATTGAGATAACGATAACAATAATGTACTTTTAAATTAAACAACCTGAACACTATCCAAGTTATATCAGTGTAATTAATGGACATCCGGAATTACCAAAACAATAAAGTTGATCAAAAGTAAAACTGATTGCCAAAAAAAACCAATAGCACCAAGACAGAAACATATGTTAAACAGGTAACTTTAAAGGATATTAAACAAAAAAATATTGACTCAGGAGGGCTTAGGTTCACTTCACTGAGGCTGTAAGAGAAGAAAAGTGAGCTGGGTCCTTAGGCGAGCGGTCGGCCACATGCACACATACCAGAGAGGGGGGCAACACAATGTCAGGGGCAAATGGACAGCATTCCCTAAATAGAATACAATAGACTAGACCACTGTTTATCAACCTTTATTGAGCCGAGGCACACCATCCAGCTAACATACTAGGGCAGGTATAACTCATCCACTGAACGGGGTTACCTTATTAATAGTCTGTTGGGAAACAGTAAAGTTAAGTTTGATAACTTCTCAAGGCACACTAGTGTTCCCCGGCACACTGGTTGAAAATCAATGGACTAGACGACCACACATCGCATGTAGGGGGAGCTGTGCTGTAGCAGATACTGGAATATGGCTTGTGGGAAGTGATAATGTGGTTCCTGTAAATCTTGACTTCCTGGCCCACCCCACTGTAAAACCACACTCGTGCCTTCATCATGAAAACATAGCTAAACTAATAACTCAGCAATGTATTTTGTAAACTGCAACTCAGAACTATTTATTACATTATTCCGTGCAAGTCCAAGATGGCTTCTCCTGAGTCATCACACTTGTGCCCTTTTGATTTAAGGACAACTATGTGCACTGGTTGCCATGGGATACACAATGACTCTGGCTTAGATTGGGTCAATGGGAGTCTCTCTGTGAAGCAAACTGTGAGAAAGTGTAGTTTATTGGGCAGCAGACAGTGGGCTCATTGTCAGCATGCACCACTTGGAAGAGGTCGGCATGATTGTTGCCACAACACAGAATAGCTAACACACAGGCTGAAAGTATGATGAAAGTAACACGTGCACTGAAAACATTGAATGTAATATGTAAATATTTATGGCACTGATGTGTAAAACAAATTAAAACACAATGAGATTAGAGCTGGGCAATCTTTCTATACTTTTTATGATTTTGTGAAAAACCATGTGTCAGAATTTCACAATACTTAAGAGATTTTAAATGAAATGTAGTAAAAGTTTCCAGATTTATTACTACTATTACTTATTAAGTAGTCTACATTTGACATGAAAACTAGATATAAAAGGGTCTAAATATGGGCCAGTTCAACTTTACTTCATAAACAGTCAAGTTAATTGGGCAAAACACAGTGCATTTTTAAGTTTACCCAAAGCAGATTTGAACAGTTTTGATCAATTGATTTTGCCGATCTACCCAGCTCTATTTAAGTCTAACAGGCTTCACAGACCCTTTCTCCTATAGCCTTGTTAAGACTGTAAATAACACCTGTAACCAGTGGTACATTAATCATAATGAATGTGTAAAATCCATAATGATAAATTACAATACATAGTACACTCACTGGCAAATTTATTAGGTACAACCACATTCAACTCCTAGACTGGGCAGCTTTTTTGATTTTTAAATTAGTATTTTGACTCTTTGTGTACAATAGTGAGGGAACATTCACAAAAAAAGCAAATATCCAGCAAACGTCACTTGTGTGGTGGAAATTCCATGCCGATAAAGAATGGCCACTCACACATTGATCTCTGATTGTACAAAATCTAAATCCTTGAAGCTGATACCATTGCATTGGGTATAGCCAGGTCTATCTAATAAGGTGACCAGTGAGTGTACATGTCCATATAATTCCATGACGGGCCAGATGCCTGAGAAGAGGAGTGTCTGAAGTGGCATTCCCTGAAACGTGTGGTGCTTTACCTGAGCCACCCCAGTGACAGTAATAGCTACACCCTCCGCTGTCTCTACATCCTCACACTTGGGCTGCAGGGTCATTATCTCAAGCGTTATCCTGTGAAGAATGTGGGAAAATTTCAAAAATAAAAAATTGGCATGTTCGGAGGGCAAAGCAAATGAAGGGAAGGACTCGGACACAGGGAGTAAGAACCATTCACCCAAGGACTCCAATTCACTAACAACAGAGTCAAATGACATACTTTAGCAATAGTAGTTTTTGTTTCTCTTTTTAGACGTATAGTGTGGAAAGTGGAATTGAACAAATTATCTTATAAGCATTCATTAAGTGACTCTGTTGCTATAGAGACTCAGAGCTTTATAACCAAACAGTTGACTGCCTCCATTGCACTGCAGAAGAAAAACAGACACCGTAAAGACGAGACATTAGTTAGCGTTTGTTAGTAAACCCGGCGTGGTGTTTCTTTGGTTTCCTGCACCAGCCATTGTTTTTGGGGTCTTTTAGAGATGGATTACCTGAGCTACCCCTGTCACATCCAGGGGCACTCCTTCCGAGGTTTCGATATTCTCACAGCGACAGAGGATGGTCATAACCTCCAGAGACATTCTGCGCAGGCGGCAGACGGGCAGGCGGGAATAGCAAGAGGCACAAAAAGTGTTAGGAATGTCAGTAACCAAGGTCAGGAGGGAGAGGAGGGAGGAAGAGGGAGAGCTTTGCATCGGCTGCTTTTTTTGTAATTTAAGAAACATTGTAGCAGATTGATGCTTGCTGCTTGGTCTTGTTCTGCAAAGGTGAAGACCTGGTCTCTAGCAGAAATTAATCTAGTTCTTCTAGGGGTAATCTTAAAAAAAACTCCCTGAACCTAATGAAGTTGTGAAGCTGCTTCAAGACTGTTATTTTCTTTCTAAAAATATTGCATCAGGCCGACTCAAACTGAACAAATATAGTGATTGGGATATTATATCAATAATAATGTGTAGTACTAGACAAGCTGTACAGTTTAATAATAATAAAAATATTATAAAAACACAAATTAATTCAAATAATTTCATAGAACATTGTAAAAAAAAATTAATTAATGATTATTGTTGAAAGAACATTGCTCCCAGAGATGTACACAGATGACATTATTTTACAACAATCACACATCATAGATTTTATTTCAGCAGTGACTAGTACATCTGAGTCAGAGGCATGTGAGGCCTATTGCAGAAACAGCTCAGAGGAGTGAATCTGGTGAACAGATGCCCCTCCCTTTTCTCTTCTGCAGAATTGGATCAATGTGTCATAGGCCTGGACATTAACATGATTACTGCATCACAGGCAGGAAGCTTCCTCCGTACTTGTAATGATGCCACTAGCTTCTACATAAGGCCTTTAGCTCACAAGAACATCTTTCTTACTGAACAGAACGATGAATAAAAAATGATGGGTGTGGGTCCTTTATATAATACTATATACAACTATATGGGCTGTGAGTGCGGGCATCTACCAATAAAGCCTCCTCCAAAAGAGAAACAAGCAAGCAATCTTAAAGGGAAGGTAGGGTTACGAGAAGTCAACACACAGGACAAAGGCAACACACAGGACAAGGCAAAGCAGGTTAGCAAAACACAGGGGGAAGAAACACTTAACATAGTATTTAAAACCAGAATTACCAGAATTCTATTGAATGGAGGGTAGCTCCATGTAAACATATGCATTGTGTAGGATTTAGTGACATCTGGGGGTGAGGGTTTAGATTACAGATAGGTACCAATACAACAATATTAAAAAAGTCCTAAATCCTACAGAGCAATGCATTACAATGAGGTAGATACACACACTGTCACAATTAAATCAGCTTTCAGATCAGGATGATGAGATTAATGGCCTTAAGTTTGGATTAATGTCCAATCAGAGAGTCCACAATATCCAGTGTTTTTGTGTACATCTGTCTACCAAACTTGATTTAGAAATTTCTGGTTTTAACTTTCTTTCAGCATACACACATTAATCACAAATGCACTTAAAACAATACATAGTACAGGTCTGTGTTGTCAGTTCTGTGTTTGTATCTTTCCCTGACCTCACCATCTGTTTATTTTTCCAGCGTCCTCTCTGAGGCAGGTTTGCTGAGTCCACATTTAATTAAGACAGCTGAGAACTTGACCCGTTATATGTTTGGCAAATACTGACTAATATTGGTGTTATTCACCACGAGAAAGTATCATAATCTATGTGTTCATTATGGTGTGCGTGTGTGTATGTACTGTGGAACTTCCTGGTTTAAACGACATCAGCTTCTAAATCATGCATTTAAAAGGGTATGGACTACAATACAGTTTTGGAGAATCTACTAGATGGTTTTCAATCCACTCGATGAACGTGTTTTTCAGTTGTTTTGCAATTCTGTGGTTCTTGGTGTCAGATTTCTGATTATGATCATATTTGGTCTTGGCTGTATGTCTTTTATGTGGTAAAAGAAGGCTTCCTGTCTGTTTAGTATTCAGAGCAGCACATCTGTACCTCCCTGGCAGTTGTAAGTGGTGAGAGAGTGGAGTATATTTTTGTGTGTGCAGTCCTTAAGCCCGGACAGGCTAGACGTACCTCTGGATGTCTGAGATGAGCCACCAGGCCCAGGCCCATCCTCCCACCACATAAGTCTTCTGATCGGAGCCACAGCAGCCACCTGAGGACAGCAGCATAACATACACATCACACACGGCTCAAAGCAAACAACAGTATGTCAACTACACTCTCAGAGAGCGTTGTTGTTGAAAATGAGAATAAATAATGAGTAGGGCTGACAACCTTTAGATGCTTAGTAGACTAATCAGTCAACTTAAATAACTTTATTCAAGATAACAGTACTTTTTCGTACTGCTGTATTTATTTTTTTATTACAGTGACAGTTCATATTAATAGACATCTCTATCAATATGCCAGAGTTAGCCAGACAAGTCACCTGCAGTCCCTAGAGTAGACAGATGGTATAAGTCACCCTAAAAGAGTAAAATTACATATTTACATAACAATATAAGAATTAAACATTTACTAAAAAGTAAGCTAAAAAGTACACTAGAGACACAACAGACCACCAATCAGACAAACATCAGACATAGGCATGAACACATACAGACACAGGCAAGATGCCAGAAGGGGCCAGCAAGAGCAGGTCTAGTTATTAATGTTGACAGCTCTGATTATCAATGAGACATTTCTTTGTCTAACACTAGCCTGAGACCAAATGGATGAACAGTAAATTATAAGTGAGAAGATCATAGAGTGCATGCATGCTGTTGCCTCGATTTATCGTTCAGCCGGGCAAGACTTTAGTCGACTAACAATTTCTTTGGTCGGCTACAGCCCGACGTCCTGGGCTTTTTTTTTTAGTCGGGCTACCAAAATGAAAAGATCCAGAATCTTAACAGGAAACTATGCACTCAGACAGACACTAACGCACACACACACACAATATAAATGGAATGCCTCTCCCCACGTTATATTGTAGTTTTATTTCTCAGTTTCAGATTTTACTTCATAAGCTTTATACTTCCCTTTTTATTTGCATGTGCAGTTATTGTAAGACACCGTCAACAAAATACCAATGAAATACTGCCTAATGAAAGAATGAGAGCAGATCAGACACTGAGGCTTATGAGCTCGACATCAACAGACCCATTCCCAGCTGTGACTAATGTTTATATAGTTACTAGTTAGAAAGGTTCAGTTAGAACATAGTGACACTTATTTTTGATAAACTGTTGATTTATGTTTAAATATGACCATGTATCCACTATAAAACTATTGTCCTCATAATAAAACTGGGCTAGTGGATTTCATTTCGGGCTACTACAATCTGAAGAGGGCTGCACGAAGGGCTACCAGATGTTTATAACTTTTGCAAGCCCTGTATGGTCTACGTATAAAATGCCTTAAAACAGATCGTATCAGTATAATTTTTGGGATGTAATGAATCTCGTAAAATAAACGATTTTGAGGATGATGAAACTATCAATGATTGTCCTCATGTTTTCCACTTTCTTTCCACACTCAGTAACCTGATATGGCGGTGTCTCTTCTAAGTCAATGTTTATCATCACTGACCCACATGGATTTCTGCTTGTTCTGGCATTGTATCATGCGATTTATCAGATTAAAAAAGGTATGATAACATGATGATGTGACTTGTCAACAGCATACATGCTTCTGGGGTACTTTTGAGCACACAATAGTTGTAAAATGCATATGTATACAAAAAGATGTGTGTTCTATCCATGAAGGGCCAGCGTGCCGTTGAATCTGGTGTGACATTCCCAGCTGTCACACGTTAATAGACAGACAGAAGAGGAGGGGGAGTATGTGTCCGCAAATATGTTGGAAATTTTACAGACACGTACAGCAAACTACAACATACATTTGACAGACAGCATGCACTGATCAGTTATTGCATTTATGTCAAACTATTGCTCGTGGTGTAAACAATGTATTTTTGGCCACAATAAAATACAATAGAGAAGAGCAGAGGTTTCAACAAGTGAAGGCGATCTTAAGTCCTGGAGCCAGAAACCACAGGCAGACAACTGAAATAGCAACAGGCCTTAATGAAGCTATAGAAAAGCGTGAAGCTATAGAAAAGCTCAAAGCCACACAGCACTTTAGGCCCAGTCCCTTGCTGGTATAACTAGGATTCCCGACAGCATTCACTTCTCATAGGGTGGGGGAGGGGCATTTGGGTTGAATGAATGAGAAGTTACACATGGATAAATGATCCTGTAATCAAACCTGACTTTAAAATAGACTTTAATAGTTTATCTGTAAAAAAATAAGTGTTAGCACGTGGCCAGCAAATAAGTAACTATTTTGAAAATGCTTTGAAGTGGAAAATAAATCCAGTGCCTGCCAATTAAGGAGGGACTTGAACTTAATCTACATTCCTGATGACTGTGATACATGCTCACAACTTTGTACATAGTGGAAAATCCCATGGCACTTAATGTCAACCAATGTGGGTTAGACAGGAAACCCACAAGCAGAAAGATCTTTAGTTGCAATAGAGGAGTGTGCTGTGCCAAATCAGTTTTAGGGTTTTTTATTGAGACAAAGACAGACATTCCTTGATGAGACTTGTGACTTGACTCTCGTGTCATGATGGGGAAAGAAAAAAAGAATCCTCCTGAGTCTGGTGATCCGTTACACATTTACACAATTTAGAACACAAGACTATCAGATGTAACCAGCAGGAATGTTACATAGTTAGCTGGCTTGGATGTAAAGCTAGGTGGAATTCTACAAATAATTCTCGAACATTTTTCACCGGGTACAATATTTAATTTTATTTGTCCAAAATAAGCCTTAACCAAGACTAATCATAATGTACACAAGAACTAAACCAGGTCTAACCTAAACCAAGACTGAACCAGGCCCAAACCAAATCAGCTAAAATTAGTCAACACAGTCAAGTAGGTTAAGCTACAGGTGCATTATAGGAGTTCTATAAACATTGACGCTATAGCTGTTAATTAATTGTCAGTTTAAAATAGTTTCAATACATCTGATGAAATAATGCAGACCTTTGTATAGAATCAGGGGCAAAAAAAATCCAGTGTTAACCAATACGCTTCGATTAGCAGTGCGTGTATTTTATCGTTCGGGGGCGGGAGGCATACGTTGTCAATGCTAGCCAACGCTTAGCAGTATGAACACACGGGCTATACACTTATTACAACATACAAGTTTGAAGTCCAAGTATGAGTTATATTTACAGAATTAATGTACTTGTCGTGTTTTTACTAGCATAAGGCACATCATCGTTTAAAGCGGCAGCGTTACCTGAAACCACCAGGGCCTCGTTTGGTCCAACGGTGTGGCAATTCCCCATTTTATACCGATAGAAAAACGGTTTAATCCAAAGCGACGCTGCTCACATTAACGCTATACTCCTCGTAGGTTTGTTGTCGGGGTTTTTAGTCAACCCTGTTCAGTATTTTCACGACCAAAATCCGTGCAGCTCTCGTTCCCCACCCGTTTTTCGTCAGCGAGAGAAAAAACACATCTAGCGGTGACTGTGATTCCACGCACTAACTTCCGGTACAAAATAAAAGTCCTCGTATAAAAAGAGCGTGCGCCTGCTCTTATATCGAAGCACATACTCGTGGACTTTAATGTTGATTTTGAATGCAGCTTAACACTGCCTCCCTTTTCCCAACCCAACTGGAGTTAAAAGGATGCGATGATGATCATATGAAAGGCGTGGTTGTTAAAACGGCCTGTCACGAAATTTTAAAAGATTGGTGTATTTTTACAAATACAATATAGTAATCTTACCTACAACCTCATAAAAAAGATGTGACAGCTGTATCATGGGCAAAAACACACTCCTACAATAAGATCTCATGAACGTGATGCGAGGCAGATAATGGTAGTTTAGCCAATTTGAAAACAATCCTGGATGATCCTTTAGCCTACTTTAAATAATGTTTTAAAAGTTAGAATATAAACAGTATGACTCGGGGCACAATGAAAAAATGGCCTGTAACTTACATTAATTTAACACATTTACTCAATATTCTTCTTTTTTTTTTTTTTTTACAACACCCCAAGATACCAGTGTGAAAACTGTAAAACTGACTATTACTTGAAGTGTTGTAAACAGTGTGGCGCCATTGAATATATCCCTTTATGTTGTTATATGTACACAAGTCTGAATTCAGTTATATTGCCAAAATGACAATTATCTTTCTCAAAAATGCCCCTGTAAACAAAAATACTCATTTGACAATCATTACCACAAAGGTTATAGCTTGAATAACATTACCATTCAAACAAAAGACAAGCCCAAAAAGAGTTAATAGCACAGGGAATTCCGGTATCTTTTTTAATTTCCTGTGGATGTTATGAAATATCTCAAAACTGGGCAGGGACAGATTTTTTTGAGGGAACTCTTTTGTACAGCAATATCAAGTCTTAATAAACTTACTTTTCAGTTGTCATTGTTTTTTGTAAAAAAAAAAAAAACACACAAACAAACACATAAAAACACAGATGTAACAAGCTGGCCTTGAAATTCCTCACCTCCTCTATGCACTTACAGCAATCACTAGTCCAGTGTGTCAGCCTTACAGCTCCTGCACGCTGCTGTGTTTCTGCTAGGCTAATGATTAAACATAATAAAAGTAGGTTATATCACCTGGGGTCACTTAAATAGTAGTCATTCTGTGAAAGGAGTTTGGGCCCAGATGAATGACCGAGGTGATACTGTGAACATGGATCAGCCGTCCAGCAACAGACCGACATGGAGCAGACAAATAGAGTTCACTCTGGCTGGTATTGGGTGTGCTGTGGGTTTGGGAAATGTGTGGAGGTTTCCATATCTTTGCTACAGGAGTGGAGGAGGTAAGAAACACACTGTCATCCTTAAGCTCAACTCTTTTTACTTACTAAGCCTACAATGGGTCCAAAGGTAAACATGTGTTCTTGTCAGGCTCAGGGAAATAGTGTCAAAGTCAATCTTCTGTTGAGTGAATTAAGTTAAATTAACATTGATATAAAATCCAGCCTCAGGGGATCACATGTCACTGTACTACACCAGAAAATATATGCCACATCAATAGTTAATCACTAAACATATGCTTTCTGACCCTGGAAAGAGAAAAGCCCAAAGGAAAAGGGTTTTTGTTGTGATTTTTTTTGCAGGCAACAGAGTATAGAACAATTCAAGTTATAACTAGGCCTGTGCTGTCGTCCCCGACAGCAAGGTGTATATCGGCGAAACAGCCCCATATGTCTGCCCCATACGTCTGCTACAACTGTCACCAATGGGCACCTTAATCAGACATTGGGTGATTTCTAAGGTGTTTTAATATTGTTAATGACCAATTAAGAGGCCCCGCCCCCAAACCATGACAAACATGGGAAGGGTCTATTTGACTTTTTGATTTGTCTGGATGTTTGTGAAGAATGTTTTTGCCAAATTTAGAAAATTACCTAAAATTACATTATTCTTTCAGTCTATAGGGGGTGCTATAGAGGTAACTGCCATCATATTAGTCAGATGTGTTCAGGGCCGGGGGGTAATTAGGTATTTCAGGTTAGAGCCTAATCGGGCAAAGTATGTGCA